>JXCR01135251.1:79887-137886 GCA_002079205.1 Phalaenopsis hybrid cultivar
TAAGTATTTTCCAACTAATTCTCATATATTTTTTAAGTGTTTTTCAATTAATTAAATCAGAAATTCTCATTTTTTGAAATAATCATTTAACAAAAACAAATCAACGGAGAAGGAGGCCGACCCACTTTTAAAAAGAAATCAACAAAACAAAGGGATAAAACCGCAAGTAAATCGGCCTAAAAGCGTTTAAATTCTTTCCAAACAATGATCAAATTAACCCCTAAAAGGTGTTTAAAGCCCTTTCCAAACAACATTTTTTTATCAGCCCAAATGGCACCATTTAAAGTTCCTAAATAACGTTTAAACTTTATTAAAGAAAATAATAAGTAAAGCGATCCCTGAAGAGGCACTTCTAAGGTTTAAAGTTAAAGCGATGTGAACTTCGAGTCTATAAGCTTTAAGTAAGTTCAAGCATAGGGAAAAAGAGAAATCAAATGGAAAAATGATTAAGTTATTTGCATAATCGAATTCTTTGAGATAAGTAGACAAACCCACCTCGTGCAAGTTCAACGACAATAAAACATCAAATAGAATGAAACATCCATCTAACTCATCCAACCAAATTGTGAAACAAACTTTTCCTCAAATACATGTATTCTAGTTGCAAGCAAACACAAAGAACACACCATTAAACTCCCAAGTTTTAAATATCAAGTGTGCAAACATATGCGGGAGTGCTAATGGTTTAACTCCTACCAAAAGTGTAATTATATAAAGCGATGATACCTCAAGTGAATCCAAAAGGTTCCAAACAAACCATGCAAAATTTCAACCCAATCACAAGCAATATTTAGAGCATGTTTTTCATATTTTAATTGCAAGAAAAAAATTGAAATGACGGGTCTCAAGCACAACCATTAAAGAACAATGACAGATTTACATGCATACCACTTAATTCTTATGTGTTTACATTTCTAACGCTTAAAACTATATTTTTTTTCTACATTAATACCACCCAAACTTTTATATCACCTCATAAATACCACAATTTCCACTCAACATTTAGGTAAGGTGAAATTGGACATGTGTTGATGGTGTCATGTATGTAAAGTGTGTAATGTGTCAGACATGTAAAAAAAAAAAAATGTATGCATGTGTAAGGTGTCATGTATGTAAAAAAAAAATCAATATTTAGGTGTCAGACATGTAAATACCTAGGAATTGAGTGGTGCGTTTGTAAATCTGAAATCTTAAGTATAGAATAGGTAAGTGTTTGAAATTGTGCATATGCAATATCAGATTTGGGTGTTAGATATGTAAATATGTAGGGATTGAGTGGCATGCATGTAAATCCTCTGTTTTTTTTTTGTAAATACAAATAGATTTAGTGCTATGTGTATAAGAAAATCAGGCAACACAACAATGGCGAGGCACAACACCAAGAAGCCAAGTTTGAACCTGAAGTTGCTAANTGAAAATTTACTTTAAAATTTTATCAAAATCAGGTTTGTTTCCTCCTTTTTTCATTTGATGGGTACATACTTAAATCAATTATTGATATAATCAGCTTTGAATAAACTTTACTAGCTTTTCATATTTTCAAAACCTTAGTTATTGGCTTAATTTGATACTTAAGATTGTAACTTAAATTGGGGTTATACTCCTCTAAATAAGAGAATAATTAGGTTATATTAAATTTTAAGATAGTAGATTCCTAGTCCAAGGGTTTGCTAAATGTGGATGTATGCTTTAAGTCTAACCATGTAAAAATATTTGTGCCTAGTACCATGCGTGGTTTGTATTTTGTACGCTTGCTTACTAATTTGTTAGCTATTGTGATTAATCAATACTTGCTATTGCCATTGAAAGTTAGTGTGAAAAAGTTTTAGTTAAAATAACTAATTATCATTCCAAATAAATTTTAAAAGTATAAGTTCTAAAAAAGCCTAAATCACCCTATGTGTCAGTCATTTTCCATAGGATCAACCCAAACTGTTCATATTTAACTTGACAAAATTTGCATCAAGACTGATGTTATTTGGTCTTATGAGGCTAACAAAGTTTTTGCGCATAAATTTATAGCCCAAATAATTATTGAGCATATCTTCTTATCTTTTTACCAAACAAACAATCTCCTTAGGGTTACTATTCACATTTGGCTTACCCTATTCAACCTATTCCAAATTTGATCGAAACAAGTTCGAATTTCCAGCCACTTGTATACTTTGTGCTTCTCTATAGCTATAAGGAGGTAACACTATTGTACTCTACGATATATTTATGAATATACTGGTTTCATTCTAAATAAGATTTGGATGGTGTTAACACTTGCCCTAACTTCAAAACAATCCCTATAAACAAAAGAAAATGCTCTCATTTTGGATATAACCAAAGCCTGAGCAAATTTATCATTTACAAACAACTTCAAATAAAAGGGAAGGAAACATCTTCAACAAAAAAGCTTGAATTACTAAAATTTAAACTGTTAAAAGTTTTCTAATTCTTTGTGGGGAAACATTTTAGTCTCAGAATATATAAATGTGTAAAATTAATCTGACTTTTAATATTTGTTGAAATATACTCATTTTTTTTCAAAGATTTCAGCTCTCATTAAAAGAGTTAGGGGATAAATTTGACACTTTTATAAGCTCTAGGACTAATATAGCCATATATGAATAGTCAAATCATTTTTTGGCAGTTTTTTCAAATAAGTTAAGAGTCATCTGGAAAAAAAATTATAAAATTGAAAGAGTAAACCAGGGATTGAGTCTTCCGAATGCTTTCATAATCTTACGCGTAAAACTTTGGAAATTTTCAACAGAGTTCAATTGAACATTGCCAAACCTATGGTTATGGCTTTGAAACTGACAATTCCAACCATATTTAACAACTCCAACCTTCAATAGATTTACTATGATTTTTAATGGATTGTGTTCAAGTACACACTTGACATTTGCAATTAAATTGGGTGTATACTATAGAAAATAAAAAAAAGTCATCTAAACCAAATTAAATACATATTGAAACACAAACAAATAGCAATTGAACAAAATCGAAAAAAAAACTCTCATTAAAATTAGAGTTCTTCCCTAAAATAAATCAAGCTAAGAACTTTGAAGAACAAAAGTCATTTTGTTGCCTTGCCCCTACTATTTGGGATCATTTTCATAAATCCTCAATCTACATTCATTCCAACTAAGTGTTTCTTGTGATATTAAATCTATCACAAGTAAAACTTTTATATAATTTCTATATAATGCTATTTTTTTGTTTACAACCTTTCCACAAGTCCATATTCTATCTCATGCATTGCCAAACAACCTGAACCCATTCTACACAACCAAATATCAAACGAGTCCCTTAGTCCATTTCAAGTATAATCATTTGTCAACCAACCTGGCTTTAACAGACACACCGATCGTTGACAATATCTTTATATTTAATACAAAAGTGTGTGTGTCCGCTGGCGCACGCATTATTTCCACCACCAACACATAAATTTCAAATCATCACCTCATCCTATTCATAATGGAGCAAAGCATCTTCCAATATATTCACTTAAGATGTTAGGGCTAGATAACCAAGGGTACTAAAATCAAGTTTTGAGATAATATTTATAAATTCAATGTAAAACATTAACTAAGCCGTTCAAATTATTGTTCATCTATATACCCAAAAGCACGAATGTGAAACTATTATGCTTAATAAGAATAGAGAGATTATGCAGAAATAAAACGGAAGGATGCTATAGCTCTTTTCTATCTTTATTCTCTTTTGCTTCAATTGTAGACCCAATACCAATTTAGCCCTTAGGTTATAGATCCATTTCAAAGTTTAATGCTAAGTTCTTGTAGAAAAAAATACTAAAATTGGTTCAATGACGAAATTTGAAAATATAATGGGTTTGAATCAAATAATTCAAGCCTAAATATAATGCAAGCAATCACTAACCAGTAAATCTCTAGATGTTGAACCAGATCAATGTTCTTTGCTCAAATATTGAAGTCTAGATGCACAACACTAGTCACTTAATTACCTCTAGAACCCTTCTTTTTTTTTCAAAACTAATATCCTTTCGCCCAATCAATACAAAAAATTATTCCTTGAAGTTGGACTTATTATACATTAAAGCACTTATTTGTGACAAGTTAATCGCCTTAAGACTATCCTAGAAATTTTTAATAGACAAAGGACTTGATAGGACCTCAGTGTAGAGCCTTCTTAACATAAACCAATCTAATAGCATTATTTTACTTCGATTTTACTTTGTCACAAATATGATTTACAATATATGCTAAATGGCATAAAGCATCATAATTTGCTTCAAACTTAAGAATTTTCTATTTCGAGTAAAATTCTAGATCTAGCTATTTTAATCCTCATTAAATGAGAAACATATGATACTGCTCCTTAACCTTATTTTTTATTCTTCCTATGCAAGTTTTCCCAATTAACTTCTTAATTAAAGAATATGTTGTAAAAATTTGAATAGTATTAAAGATTATTATCATTATGTTATTTATTATGCATGGCATCATTTGGCATGAGTAGGAAATCAAGATATTTTTCCATTCCTCAATTTACTAAAGACGTACAACTAGATATGGAATTAACTTGTAATGTTTTTCTATAGTTCTTATATATCACACATCTTGAGCTATTATCCTACTTGAAATTCATATTAAATGCTTATTTCAGTTTGTGTTGAATAACCTTGAATCAGTAACCTGTTTTAGACCACAAAAAGGGCTTGCTAAAAATTAATTTATACTTTATTTAAAAACCGATGACCTAATTGATAAAAAAGTAAGCATGCTGTCTCTCGTCGTTAGATAATTTTAGATTTTGACCAATTTTAATGTTTGACATATAAATTATTCTCAAAAAATTTAGTAGTTCACAGCAATCATTCTAAACATAATTTCAGGACTTATAAGGCTCCGTTTGGGGCAGCTTATCCATTGCGGCGGCGTTTTGAAAACGTCGCCTCACCATTTGAAAACTGCGTTTGAGCAGTTTATCCGAAAACACAGTTGATTTTTTACACTGAAAGCGGTACGCGGGTCGAATCCCGCGGTCCGTATTTTTTGATAAACTGCTTATTTGGATAAGCAAAAGATGCCCCAAACGCACCTGCGACCAACATTTTCAAAACGCGTTTTCCAAACAATCGGTGGCCATTCTCAAAACGTCCTTCCCAAACACACCCTTAAATTCTGCATAATGGCACAGCTGTTGATTATTTATAATCTGCTGATTATTCTGATAATCTGATAATCTACAGATTATCAGAATAAGCTAACTTGTTGTTTGGGGAAACTTATTTAGAATAGTTTATTGATAGATGATATTAGATAAATGACCATTATGCCCCTGTTTGGTGAAACTATTTGTAACAAAACTGTATGTAATCATTTAATTTTTTTATAAACTATTAACTTACTAGCTAATAAATTTTGATTAATCAATTATTAATAGTAAAAATAAAGAATTTCTTAGAAATTTATTAAATAACTTAAAATTTTGATATATTTTTATTCAATAATCAAATATTAAATAATTACATACAAATTTATCTATTATAATTAAATTGATGATATACAAATTAATTATAATTAAAATTTTGATATAATTAATTATAGATTCTTAAAATTATGATATAATTAATTATGATATATAAAGTTATTTTCTCAAAACTTCCCATCTCTGCACCAAACCCTCGCTTATGTCACTCCCTCTCCCGGTTTTGCTCAAAACGATCGCCTTCGTGAATGAACCTTCGCATACAGTCGCCATTAGAGAGAGCTGGGAAGGCAACGACGGGATCGCGGTTTACAGTGACTACCGAAACTACCGTCTCTCTCATTCTTCTGATCCGCTCCTACCAGAAAACAGAAACCATCGAGCATCGAAGAAGGTAAGCTTGTTTGCGCCATTCAGGAAACCAAAACTTCCTCTTCGCTTGGTTAGAGGGCCACCCCGTGCCCAAGAGACAAAGGAAACAGCGAGGGCGAGGGCGAGGGGGCACCAGAGGAATTTTTCACGCTAACGCGGGAAGCAGACGCAGGACGCGATTCCTTCCCCGCTTTGCCTTCTATTAAGGAAATCTTGTAAGTGCGTCCGAGCGGCATCAATAATCTACGTCGAACTTATTTTTCAAACATCTCTACGACGTTTTCATACCGCCACCGCACCCCAATAAGCTGCCCCCAAACGGGCCCTTAATCTGAATTTGTAAGCTTTCATGACTATAGCAAACCAATTGCGATAATGTTTGATGTACTGCTACCAAGAATATGTTCATGTTCCAGGTGAATAACAAAAATGGGTGTACATGATAATAGGATTTGAGTACAATTATTGTGAAGAATAAGCTAAAATAAAATTGTTGAGATAAATAGGTTCATGATAAAGTAATTTCTTTTAAATTAACCATTTGAGAGAATATTATTAGACATGTAATTGAGACAAGCTAAGCTGAGCGCATTATAAATTGGGCTTGTTTGGTCATACTAAAAGTTCATATTCAACTCAAACTCGAGCCAAGCCGAAACATATATATTCGAATTTGGCTTCTTCAGACTTTCTTATGATTGAGCATGACAAGTGCTAGACTAAACTTGGTTAATCGAACGAGCAATTAAAAAAGCTAATAAAAAAGCAAAAAAAAAAAAAGCACTTGGCCTCTTATTAATAAAAAATTTCATAAATCTAAATGACCGGCAATTCAATACTTTTGACCCATATTAGCAATTCCGTAAAACTGACATCATAACTTTTCCAAACTAATACCACACAAAATATTACATTTTTTCTTCTCTATAAGTTTGACAATTATCTAGACAAGAAAAAAATTCAAGAGACGAACTTGCTAAAATTCTATGCAAAAAAAAAATGCAGTTAGTTATTACATAAATGGATATAAAAGGTTTCTTGTGGAGCCAATGGCTCCTAAACTGCATATTGTTTTATAAACCAAACCTCATCCAGCCACATAATAATTATTATTTCCTATAATGTCACCGTGAAAAGTACCAGCAAGACCAGAGATTTCAGGCCTCATTGAGAAATCCCTTTCAAATAAAAATATTTTCAATTCAAATTAAAAGTTCTAGAATAACCATAAAGGCAACTGTGGATAACAAAAATATCAATGGTAGTCTGAGCAAAGTGCTTAAAGAATGAAATCATAAACTATACTTTGGAAATAAAGCAATGAATGTTCAGCAACCTGACCAAGAATTGGTAGTCTAAACAAAGAAAAGCTATGAATATTCTGCAACCCTGACTTATCCTGTCCACTTAAAGGCATCACTTCCAAATTTGGTCATTCATAATATGGTGAACATTATACTACCACAGTAAGCAAAACAAACGTGATTCAAAACAATTTAAAGATCTTCTGCAGAGCCATTAAATCAATGGTTGAAAACTCAAGCAAATCTTTAAANTCTCAATTTTAAGCTCAATCGGCTGCCCATGAATAGGCTTGATAAGCTTATTCAAATAATTAATAAGTTGTTCGATAGTATTACTCATGAATAAGCTCAATAAGGTTCCTTTAATCAACAAGTGAATTAAGCTTAAACCAAGCTTACATAGTCATGATTTGAAACAAATCAAACTTGAAAACGATTACTAATACTTAAATCAAGCTAAACTCGAGCTCTATTTTGACAAACTCAAGGCCAAGCAAGCTCCTACTCAGCTAATATTGGATTAGTAGCAGCCCTATCGGGGCAATCATCTGCAATAATTAGTTGATATCAAGCCTATCTCCAAACTTACCTTCATAAAAAGGCCCAAAAGCCTAGTGAAATAACTATTATTGCCAAAGATTTAGGAAAAGAGACTGTTTTTAAGAATGTTGGCCAAACGTATAAGTAATGACCTAGAATGACAGGGGCTCTCCATTCCTTCATGCCTATACAAAGGAAGGAGACCATGACCCAATGATTAATATAATTTTCCTGCAATCATGATTTTTCTCTTCTTCATTATTGTCCATTAATTTATGAAATGAATATGAAATTCCTACATAATGCAAGTTTAACATTAGAAGTATAACAAAAGGATTTGTATGCATGAAAATTGGTGCTCAATACAAAAAGTTACTTGGGAATGCTTCAATGGATTAATTAGCCCAAACGGCAATAGTCTCATGAAATTGTATTTATCGATGGGAAAAGAAATAAGGTCTTCTAATGGTGGAATTGAAAATTCTCAAGTGGTTAAGGAAGTGAGTTTTTGGGGAAATGCATAGGCCATCTTAATAACGATGACAAGGGGATGACACAGCATGATTATTAGGATGGGTTTGGACCAACGGAAGTGATGCAAAGACAATGTCTCAAGGTTCTCTAAAAGGTCCCCATAGAAAAGCAGTTGTTTTTTTAAAGTGGAACGGCTAGGCCAAGTGGATGATGAGGTGTAGCTCAGCAGGTAGTGTAGTTCAATGATTAATGATATAGAGAGGGATATGCGAAAGGTTGTAAAGGTGATGGAGTGAGAATACATTTTTCATTTACAAGGTAAACCCAAAAAAATTAAAACTAGGGTTTCTAATAAGGATAAAAGCATGGCTCGAAGGGGTTCTTTCTTTTTTCTAAGGTTTTCTAGTGGAGCTGAAGTGGACAATAGAAAAAAAAAATGGAATGTGGAATAAGAGATAGAGTATAGATTGTAGCCATGAAAAACTTAAAGCGCCATGACCAGAAGAATAAGTTTCCATGAATGAAAACCCACCACAAATGGTGGTAAAAGGATTTAGATAATTAATAAAAAAATCATAATCATAACTATGGAATTTCTCATCAAGTAACTCACATAATTATATCATGCATCCACTTGTACATTCAAAAGATGACTCATGAATTTGATGCAATCTTCAACATCCACATAATCAATAGTCAAACCATCCAAGCTGAGCAAAAATCCTCTTCCAAAGATGTCTTAAAAGGGACCACTTGAGGAATACTCAAGAACATCACTCGAGAACTCTTCACCAAAATGTCATTTGAGAGCTTCTTTTTAAGGTCCTTTCTCAAAATTTTTAACAATATGTGATTCATCCTATAGCTCTCACAAGTAATGAATCTTCTTGAGCACGCTTTTAGCTCAATTTCGAAAAGGCATTTATTAAAGATCCCAAAAAATCTATTACACTGCACCATGTAATAAGAAACAACATTTATTATGAAGCAATGCTCTCGAAGCAAGCTTAGCAGCCTTGAACTAGACACTTGTTATCAAATTACAGAGCAAACATCTCCATTGGTTTGCTCATCACTCCAAAAGCAAGCCAACATATTTGAGAGCGCACACTAATAATTCAAACTTCGGCTCTGCTTTACAAGATTTGCACCAGCAAGGGCTTACCTACTCCAACATGTTTTCACATCATCTAAATCACCTAAAGCTTTGAACCCAACACTCCTTCATACAACAAGCACGCGCTAACTAATTTAGCCAATGTATGATTTGTCTGCCACAATTGTCCTATTTCTACCAGGAATAATCATCACAAATTCATAAGCCAATGAACAAAAGAATCAATATCAATATTGCATCAAATTTATAGCATGCTTTAACTTTATAGTTTTTCTTTATTTTAAGTTTGATTTTGTATATTTGTTTAGCATCATAAATGAGCGAGTAGGATTAGTTACTTACATGCTAATTTGCTTTCAATATTTGTTTACACGATCTCTTTCATATCTCAATTCTCAAGCAATAGTTGTCTAATGCAACGCATATCCGACTACAACCCAAATTTAATTTATGAAGAAACACCCGACAGAATCCTTGCCAAGCAAGGCAAGTAAGTGAAAACTCATTTCTTCACAAAAATTACTAATAAATGATTAAACCAATGAGCCCGGCATGAAAATTATCATAAGATACTATGCGCACTTTGTACCTAATAGTCGGGGGAAATGAACATACCCTTGCCCCAAAAATCTAATATTCGTAAATACATGCGCAAAAGCCGATTGAAGACGAATTCATCGAGTACAAACATTCATAACCCATTCAAAACAATAAACCGAGCCACAAATTAATAAAAAATGAGCTCGGATTAAAGGGAAAGAAACCAAACATACCCTAACATCAAGGAGGTGGGGCATGGATGCTTGGGCGTGCTGTTGCACGAAATAGAGACCCGCAGAAGGCTCGTTAGCAAGATACTTAATCATGTCGTCGACTCCTTCCTTCACTGCTTCAACCCCAGCGAAAAGTACATGCAATGAACGAAAAAATTCGATTTTCGTGAAAATAAATGAGGAAAACGAACAAAAGCTCAGAGAGATCGTTAATGGAACGTGATTGGAGAAGAGGTACCGCTCATGAAGCCATCTGCGGTCGAGAGCCTAAGCATGTTGGCTGGGAGGAGAGAAGTCTCATCACGTTAAGAAATTTCGATGCGGCACATCTTGGTGGAGTTTTTAGGCAATTATGTNTATACTTAATCATGTCGTCGACTCCTTCCTTCACTGCTTCAACCCCAGCGAAGAGTACATGCAATGAACGACAAAGTCGATTTTCGTGAAAATAAATGAGGAAAACGAACAAAAGCTCAGAGAAATCGTTAATGGAACGTGATCGGAGAAGAGGTACCGCTCATGAAGCCATCTGCGGTCGAGAGCCTAAGCATGTTGGCTGAGAGGAGAGAAGTCTCATCACGTTAAGAAATTTCGATGCGGCACATCTTGGTGGAGTTTTTAGGCAATTATGTTTCCCAATTGTTCCGTAAGGTTGAATCATATGGAAAAAATTTGCTTACAAGGCTGCAAACAGGTTACAGGGAGGATTTCAGGAGGTTATAACCGTATTATACACCCTGTAACCTATCTATAAATGAAAACAGAAGCGCGCAGAAGCACGGAACTTACTCGAAGGTACATGTAGGTTACAAGGATGTTACAGGATATATAACGCGATTATAACCTCCTGAAATCCTCCCTGTAACATGTTTGCAGGTTACAAACGTACGCAACTCTGTGTACGCCTTATGTACGCAATTTTTTTCCGAATCATGCTTTGCTATAATTGAATAAGTATATTTAAGGGCTATTTGGAGTATGATATATCTTATAAATTTGTATTTAATAAAATTTGATGTAAACCAAATTCAAAATATAATTTAACATGATAGAGGTTGAATTATATTAATTATTAAAAAAATTATTGATTTCTTATTTTATAATTGAAGTATGCTAATTGAAATAGAATTTTAATATTAATTAGTGATGATAGAATTATTAAAATAATTTAAATATATTTAATTTTNGTGTTCCGTAAGGTTGAATCATACTTGGCTATAATTGAATAAGGATATTTAAGGGCTATTTGGAGTATGATATATCCTATAAATTTGTATTTAATAAAATTTGATGTAAACCAAATTCAAAATATAATTTAACATGATAGAGGTTGAATTATATTAATTATTGAAAAAAATATTGATTTCTTATTTTATAATTGAAGTATGTTAATTGAAATAGAATTTTAATATTAATTAGTGATGATAGAATTATTAAAATAATTTAAATATATTTATATTTTATAATGTTATTTTTATTCAATATAAGTTTATAATTTATTAAATTAACTAATTATTAACTAGAATTGTACTAAACTAACCAAAATTTAATTAGTAATTTACTATTTATTAAAGTGCATGAGATAAATATCCCATTCATAATTAATTAGTCATTCATTAAGCCAATTAAATAATAACTTATTTAATCAATTTAATAAATATAACATTAATATCTTTTAGTTAATTTTTAGTTAGCCTTTATTAATTTTAATTAAATTAAGGTAGGTGCATTATATAATTGAAACTTTTTTTTTCTTAAACCAGGACTCAACAGCTATAAATATAACAGCTCAAGAATAAAATTCGTAAAACTCATTTCTTTTTATTTGTTTGTGTGGATACTACGGAGCTCATCAACAGTTGTATAATCTATGCTTTTTTTATTGAAAAAGTATTTTAATATCAAACTAAGTTTAGTTCTCCTTTGTGTCTTACTCCTTAAGATTTATAACTATGCAATCGAAAAATTTAATATTGAGAGGTTTTACAAATGAAATGTTCATATGCAACAATGAAGCATAAAAAAGTGAGAAATCGAGCTTCATAATTTATATTTCTAACAAAAGAATTATAACATGAGCAAGTAACAATATAAAGTACGCTAAATATAAAAAACCTAGCTCTAGAGGTGATGCGCTTGAATATAGCAAATGGGTTGTTGTGCGATTTGCCTGTCCAATAATTGCGGCTAAGCAGAAGTGCCTTCGACCATACATTAAGCTTCCCAATGGCCCCTTATTTGGTTGGTTGCATCAATGGTGGAAAGATAAGAAGCAACTATTGATGGAGTGGAAACTAGAGAATAGTTCGGTGAGAGATAAATTGGAGAAGCTCAGAGGAGAAACTGAGATAAATAATTAAAGGAGAGAAATAATCGGATTGGATGACTTCCCTACTTTTTGACATTTTCATTAGCTAAATACCTGAATCATCAAACTTCTTATTTTAATAAAATATAGTATTTACGTTAAAATAACAATAAAATAGGATTTAAAATGTACATTTTTTTTCTATTTGGTAAATTTAATTAAATCCAACTACCAGTCTCATAAGATTCGAATAAATATTTTTGTAAGATTTCATAAACTTTTTTAGTAAATCTTAAATTAGGTTTGCATTGAATTTGAAAATGATTTGAAAGGAGAAGTTTAAGCTGAAATTTAATTATGTTGAAAGGAGAAGTTTGATCTAATTACAAACAAATTTCTAACTATTTGAAAAAGGTTTAATCATTTCAAATTATATTTGAACAGTATATTACAATGATTTGGAGAGTTCAACATAAATTTCATATCATCACATTGATAAATATAGCAACGCTAAATAGAATCAAACAGTGATATTAGTATAGTAGATTTTACATACCGTGCATTTCAAACTGTATTTATTACATATTTGCACACCTAACTTCAGTATTAAATATTAAGCATTTTGTTACTCCTTTAACCCCTCTGTTATTACAAAATATTAAGAAAAAATGAAACTTCAACTCTAACCCTTACTTTCTTTACACGAGGCCACAACAATCCCACTATGCTCTCTCTTGGTCTTCTTCTAAACTCCTATCACTTTTTTCCTTTTTTTTTTACTTGGCAGGGAGTCACGATTGTCCTTTATCAATTTCAGCCCCAGTAATATTGTTTTATCTCCTCTTCTTAGTTTTCCTCTGTTTTTTTAATACTTTTGCTTTCCCATTTTATATTTTATATTTTCTCCACCCTTTTTGGGTTTAAAGTTGTCACTGAACGGCCACAGAGGAATCAGGATGTGATTTTTTTTGCTTTGATCCCAAATTTTCTGCTTTCATTTATGTAGATCAAGCAGTGGAGTTTTTCTCTCAAACCATGATGTTTGTTTCCGCTGAGAAAAAAAAAAGAAGAAATTTGTATCATATTTCCATCTAGATATACCTTTGGAGTTTGGATTACCTCAAATAAGGTTGCAAGTCTTTCTTCTTTATTTTAGTTGGGATTGTAATGAGATATAACTTTTGAAATTGGATCATTTCTAGTAGTGTTGTAAGCCTCTCTTCTTTATTTCAGATGAGATTGTAATGATTTTTGAAGCTTCAAGAAGAGCATTTGGAAATAGGATCATATTATAGTTATGATGATTCTCTGAATAATTTATAGGTTTACATAAAATAAAATTAAATTAGCAAATTTGTCAGCCTTCTCTCCATCAATACATTGCAAGGAAATATTATCGTAAGCTAATCAAAGTATGACTTTTACCCGTTGAATATTAGAAATAGTAGGTTAACAATAAAAATCTAATATAATACGCATATTCTAATTAGGGTTTTGCAACCTAGATATGGGATCAGAAGAATCATGGGAAACGATGTAGGGTTAGGAGAAACTTAACTTTGTAGGCTTCTAATTCTTCTTATGACCTAGGCATAGGCTAAGAAGAAAATTTTATCCCTAGTTAACAACTATCACATAGAGGAATAGTTAAAAAAATTATAAACTTACACTACACCCGAGTCTCAAAGGTACAAGGCTCATCCTTCTTGAAGAACACTAAGAATCTTATTTTTAGTTTCCAAGATCATATTGTTATTTACTATTTATTGCATAAAATTTTAGGATTACTTCTACAGTTGTGATCACGCTAATGTTAGTAAACTAAATATTTTCTGTCGGAATAGTTGTTAACCCTTACCTCATAGGATTGATATTTTGACTCTAAAATTGCATATTACTTGACACATATATTTGAGTCCTTGACCACTTGCCTCATAGCAATTTTTGGTCATCAAGTTTTTAGTCATGTTGTTGGGGAAAGGCGTTATGAATTATACTGATTTTAAGAAACTTTAGTTAAACAACTTAGAATCTAAGTTTTGTAATTTCTATTTTCAATTTTATTTCTTATTATTTGTGTTGCACTTGCATCATTGTTTTGCCAGTTTTATTGTAGTTGCTAAAAAAAATTATAAGATTCAAAAGGCAAAAAAAGAGTCTGTTTTATTTTGCATGTGTTGTATGTTGTGCATGCCTTGCATGTTGACAGGCTTGTGTAATTCAGTACGACTGTGTGTGTTTTGTTGAGTCTGCCTTTAAGATCATTTAGTGTGGATCCTTGAACATTTTCCAAGTCTCATAAACTGACTCCCCATATATTTAGGTGTGAAGTGATATCTTTCCTAAGCTTGGTAGTCTTAGATGAAAGAAAGTATTTTGCTGGAAATTTTTGGACAAGATCTGTCCAAGTGGTGATAGATCCTGGGGCGAGGGAGTTTAACAATATCTTGGCTTTATCCCTGAAAGAGAATGGAAACAACCTAAGCCTGACAGTGTCATTGGGGATCATTAATGTCCAAACCTTTCGATAAGTTTATGAGTTGTAGAGGAGATGATAACCAATAATTTTAATGGCCTTCTTAGAGAGTCAAACCTCAAAAAGTATTTAGTATGCATGACACAGATGTTCTAGCTATCATAACCACCAAAATAGCTTTCATTTCCTTGAAGTTAGACAATCTTGGGTGAAGTCCATGCATGGATCCCCACCAAATGAAGGGATGATATATAAACCAGTGGTTGATTTTAGCATGACAACTTTAGAGGTTGTAAATGCCATAGAAAACCAAGCCAATAATCCATATTCTAATGTCTACAACCCGAATGAAAAAACCATTCAAACTTTTAATGGAATAATAACAGCCAAACCAACTGTGGGTGAACCCTCAAGCTAATCTTATAGATAATTGTAACAACTCAGGGAAAAACCCCAGAAACAATCATACTCACCAAGATTTCAAGTCAATACCCAACCCATGCAGAAAAGGACACCATNAAAATTATCAAATTTGTCAGCCTTCTCTCCAACAATACATTGCAAGAAAATATTAATGTAAGCTAATCAACGTATGACTTTTACCCATTGCATATTAGAAATAATAGGTTAACAATAAAAATCTAATAGAATAGGCATATTCTAATTAGGGTTTTGCAACCTAGATATGGGATCAGAAGAATCATGGGAAACGACGTAGGGTTAGGAGAAACTTAACTTTGTAGGCTTATAATTCTTCTTATGACCTAGGCATAGGCTAAAAAGAAAATTTTATCCCTAGTTAACAACTATCACATAGAGGAATAGTTAAAAAATTATAAACTTACACTACACCCGAGTCTCAAAGGCACAAGGCTCATCCTTCTTGAAGAACACTAAGAATCTTATTTTTAGTTTCCAAGATCATATTGTTATTTGCTATTTATTGCTTAAAATTTTAGGATTTGACTTCTACAGTTGTGATCAAGCTAAAATTAGTAAACTAGATATTTTCTGTCGAAATAGTTGTTAACCCTTACCTCATAGGATTGATATTTTGACTCTAAAATTGCATATGACTTGACACATATATTTTGGTCCTTGAACACTTGCGTCATAGCAATTTTTGGTCATCAAGTTTTTAGTTATGTTGTTGGGGAAAGGCGTTCTGAATTATACTGATTTTAGGAAACTTTAGTTAAACAACTTAGAATCTAAGTTTTATAATTTCTATTTTCAATTTTATTTCTTATTATTTGTGTTGCACTTGCATCATTGTTTTGCCAGTTTTATTGTAGGTGCTGAAAAAAATACTAAAAAAGAGAAAAAAAATTATAAGATTCAAAAGGCAAAAAAAGAGTGTTTTATTTTGCATGTGTTTTATGTTGTGCATGTCTTGCATGTTGACGGACTTGTGTGATTCATTGCGACTCTGTGTGTTTTGTTGAGTCTGCCTTTAGGATCATTTGGTGTGGATGCCTCCTAAGTAGTTCCTTGAACATTTTCCAAGTCTCATAAACCGACTCCCCATATATTTGGGTGTGAAGTGATATCTTTCCTAAGCTTGGTAATTTTAGATGGAAGAAAGTATTTTGTTGGAAATTTTTGGGCAAGATCTGTCCAAGTGGTGATAGATCCTGGGGCGAGGTAGTTTAACATTATCTTGGCTTTATCCCTGAAAGAGAATGGAAACAACCTAAGTCTGACAGTGTCATTGGGGATCATTGATGTCCAAACCTTTTGATAAGTTTATGAGTTGTAGAGGAGATGATAACCAATAATTTTAATGGCCTTCTTAGAGAGTCAAACCTCAAAAAGTATTCAGTATGCATGACACAGATGTTCTAGCTATCATAACCACCCAAGTAGCTTTCATTTCCTTGAAGTTAGGCACTCTTGGGTGAAGTCCATGCATGGATCCCCACTAAATGAAGGGATGATATATAAACCAGTGGCTGATCTTAGCATGACAACTTTAGAGGTTGTAAATGCCATAGAAAACCAAGCCAATAATCCTTATTTTAATGTCTACAACCCGACTGAAAAAACCATTCAAACTTTTAATAGAATAACAACAACCAAACCAACTGTGGGTGAACCCTCAAGCTAATCTTATAGATAACTGGAACAACTTAGGAAAAAACCTCCAGAAACAATCATACTCACCAAGATTTCAAGTCAATACCCAACCCATGCAGAAAAGGACACCATTTGATGAGCTAATAATATAAATGGCAAACCAAATACAAAGCCAACTTGTAGCCATTAAGAATATAGAGAACCAATTAGGACAGCAGGTGAATTCTATGAACAATAAACCCCTAGGTCCACTCTCAAGTAACAATGAAGTGAACCCTAAGAAAAAAGAGATTGAGTAAGTGTAGGCTATGAAGTTAAGAAATGTCAAGGTGTTAGAAGCCACCATTAAAAAAGATAAGAACCTAATTTACTTGGACCCTTCAATAGGAGAAGAGATGAGACCCTAGTAGAGGACATACGAAGACCTGTTTTACCCCATAAGATTGAGCCTCAGAGATTCCCACCACATTGTCTCCAAAGGCCACAGAAGCAAAAACTGGACCAATAATTTTTTAGTTTTCTAGAGGAGTTCAAAAGCTTACCATAAACATTCTATTTGCTAAAGCCCTATAATAGATGTCTCGTTATGTCAAGTTCATGGAGGATGTATGGACCAAGAAAATGAAACAAGAGAATTTTGAGGCAGTGCCTCTAACTGAGGAGTGTAGTGCAGTTATGCAAAGAACATTACCCCAAAAGATGAAGGACCCTATAACTTTTACTATCTCATGTATCATAAGAGATANGACAATAAACCCCTAGGTCCACTCTCAAGTAACAATGAAGTGAACCCTAAGGAAAAAGAGATTGAGTAAGTGTAGGCTATGAAGTTAAGAAATGTCAAGGTGTTAGAAGCCACCATTAAAAAATATAAGAACCTAATTTACTTGGACCCTTCAATAGGAGAAGAGAGTGAGAGCCTAGTAGAGGACATAGGGAGACATGTTTTGCCCCATAAGATTGAGCCTCAAAGACTCCGACCACATTGTCTTCAGAGGCCACAGAAGCAAAAACTGGACCAACAATTTTTTAGTTTTCTAGAGGTGTTCAAAAGCTTACCATAAACATTCTATTTGCTAAACCCTATAATAGATTTCTAGTTATGTCAAGTTCATGGAGAATGTATGGACCAAGAAAATGAAACAAGGGAATTTTGAGGCAGTGCCTCTAACTGAGGAGTGTAGTGCAATTATGCAAAGAACATTACCCCAAAAGATGAAGGACCCTATAACTTTTACTATCTCATGTATCATAAGAGATAAATTTTTGGAAAGGGCTTTTTGTAACTTAAAAGCAAGTATAAGTTTGATGTCATTGTCCATTTTCAAGAGACTTGAGTTAGGAAAGGCCTAGGTGATTAACCTAACCCTACATGTAGCTGATCAATCTTTAGCCTACCTAATGGGAATTATTTAGAATGTGTTGGTTTACTTGGATGAATTTATATTCCATGTATATTGTGGTACTAAACATGGAGGAGGACAAGGTGATACCCTTGCTAGTTGGTCAACCCTTTTTAAACCACTAGTAAGTTAATGATCAATGTTCAGTAGAAGAAACTGACCATGAGAGTTAATGATCAAGAGACCACTTTGATATTCTAATGTTCATGAAATTTCTTTAAGATTAAAGTGATGATCATTACCATAATATTGTTGTAGTGGATGGGGTAGTGTAGCCAATTTGTTGAAATTTTAGAAGAAGACCCAATAAAGCATTTAGATGTTGAGAATGAGAGTAGGACATCCAAAGAAGAATTTGCTCTACTGCTAAATGGGAACCCTAGAGCCAATAGAGAGAGATTTGAATTGTTGGACACTTATACACCTAAAATATATAGTATTTTTATACACATTTTTATACTTATTTTTTTAGATATTGCGCTTTAATGAAAGGTATTTGGTATTTTTTATTGTATGTACAATCAAATGGAAAAAAATACTAAAAGGAGTGAAAATTGATCAAATTTGGAGCAAAAATGAAAAAAATATGCAAAAATGAACTGGGTGCCTAAGCGCCCAGGATTAGTACCTAAGCGCCAAATGATCCGCGCTTAAGCATCAAAGTTAGTTATTTGAAGAAAATTTAATTGGAGTAGAATTTTGAAGAGGTGTTTGAAACAACCATTGATAAAAATGTGGGAAATAGCCAATGGACACAAAAATTCATTCAATTGGCTTATGAGGAGACAACTTCTACAAGATTAATTGAATGGAGACACCTTTTTGAAGAGACACCAAGACACCCCTTAGATTTTTATAAGAAAAGACTTAGATTTTCCAAGAGAGCAACCATCCACCAAAGTTTACCACCACCGTCGTCGCTGCCATCGCCGATCACCTTCATTTTATTTTATTTTATTTTGAGTACTAGGTTGTATTGTGAGAGAAGGAAGAGAATTAAAAGGAACTTCAAAACATTGGAGAGGATTTGCGATAAGTGTTTATCTTTGTGACTACACTTGGTTTTTAATTTAAATTTATTGTTTTTGTGCTTGATTTCTACTTTTAAACTCATATGTGGTTGTGTTTTCTCCATAAATTCTGAGTAGTTTTCTTTATCTTTTTTTCCTTAAAATGATAAGTAATTAAATGTTTAAAGAAAGTTGTGTGAAGTATTAGTCTTCAATGTTGGAAGAAGTTGTGATGATTTAAGACCTTGCACTTCATTTACTTCTTGATTTGGCCAATTAAGATGTTAAAACCTGTTGTGAAAACATGTAAGATCCGAGATGATATTGTCTCAGTCAACAAATGATTAGAATCACATATTGATTTCATGAATGAGAATGTAGTTCATGGGGTTGAGTGCAAATAAATAGAAGATATATTTTCAAGGGTGTAGAATTAGAGAACTTTAGAGTGACAGACTAAAGCCCCCAATTTGATTCGTAATTTTAGGTTTTGATATGAGATATTAGCCCCCAAGTGGAGGGAGAAGATGAAACTTTAGAGTGAGAGCTAGTATCTTCCTTGTCTAGTGATACACTTAAAATATATAGTGTTTTTAGACACATTTTTATACCTATTTTTGAAATATTGTGCTTTAATGGAAGATATTTGTGTGTTTTTCTTTCAGGTACAAGAAAACAGGTGAAAAATGCTAAAAGGAGAGAAAAATGATCAAATTTGGAGAAAAAATGCAAAAACAGTGCAAAAGTATTTTGGCGCATAAGCGTCAGATCTGGTGCTTAAGCGCACTTGAAACAGAGAAGGTCACGCCTAAGCGCTAGAGGCCATGCGCTTAAGCGTCATAGGCAGTTATTTGACGAGTTAATTCATTTTGCTAAATTTTGAAGGGACATTTGGGGGTATTTATTGGCTAAAGAGGGTGGTTATGACCACTAGAAACGAAAATATGGTTAAAAAATTTGTGAAAGGAAGCATCCCTTGAAAAATACATCAAATTAGAACACATTTTGAAGAGATACCAAGACACCTCTTGAAAAATTATATGAGAAGAAAGTTGAGAGAAAAAAGGAGAGAGTCCTAAGATGTTCTTGAATAGTTCCTGGAGGAATTTTTGGAGAGATTTTTCAGGCACCACAAATTTACTTTATCCTTTTTGTTTTTAGTTTTATTGTGAGAGTTAAGAGCGTTGTAAAAGAGAAGAGATTTAAAGGAACTTTAAGTGTTTGGTGAAGGATTTGAGATAAGTTTTTATCTTTGTTTTTTAACTATTTTTTATTTTAATCGAGACTTCTTATTGGTTTGACAATTATTTCTACTTTTAAACTAAAGTATGGATTTGATTTCTCCATGGATTCTAAGCAGTTTTCTTTATCTTTCTCCTTAAAATGATAAGTAATTAAAGTGTTGGATGGAAGTTGTGGAGAGTATTAATCTTTAATATTGAAAGAAGTTGTGATGATTTAATTTCATGTACTTCATTTACTTCTTGATCTGACTCATCTAGATGTTAAAATTTGTTGTGAGAAGATGTAAGAACCGGGCTGGTATTGTCTTAGTTAACAATTGAAAAGAATCACATGAGGTTGTATGAATGAGAATGTAATTCATATGATTTTGTGCAAATAAATACGAAAATAATCTTTGAAGAGTGTAGAGTTAGAGGACTTTAGAGTGACAGGCTAGAGCCCCCAACTTAGTTTATTTTTTTAGGTTCTGATACGAGATGTTAGCCCCCAGGTGGAGGGAATCGAGGGAACTTTAGAGTGGAGACGCTAGTAATTCTTTGCCTAGCTGGTCTTCAGAACTATTCAAACATTAAATTAGCTAATATTCTTTATAGCATCTCTAATAAGGGTAAATAATAATATTGCTCCTATTTGACACAACGCAATTTGAATACTTCCACAACATAATTCCTAGACTTGTTACCGATTCATGATAAGGAGAAAGATATTTCATATTCAGTGCTTTTCTTTTACATAACTCAAGTTATATTTAGAAGTTGTTTCTGTTTTGTCAAAATATCAAAACTACAAAAAAGAATTTAATTTTAATTACTGTAAAAATATTTATAGTTTAAGTCATTGTCTTTTTGAAATAGAAAGTTTGTTATTTAAAAGTGCATATTGTGAATTCTCCATGTGGGTTCGATAGTTGGGGCTNCATAAATAAATATATGTGTTTTTTTGTGTGAAAATTTGTGTTATTTTAGCCTCGAATCAAATCAGTTATATTGGAGAATTTCGAGAGAGAGGAGAGTTAGAGAAGAGTAAAATAGTCATTTAAGTGTTGTAAGACCATTTAGGAGTTGAATTTCCTTCATATACAAGATACCCTGATTATGTGCCTACAAATGTCTGGAACAGCGGTGATTCAGATAATGAGGAGGAGGACTAAGTTATTTTTATATTTGTAATGTGTGATAGACTACGTGATGTGAACTTGAGACATTTGAGTTTGTGTACTTGATAGACTATGTGATGTGTTAGACTTTTATTTGTTTAATTTTTATTGTGATGTTTGTGTTTTGTTAATAGTTTGTTTTAAATTCTAGGGTAGTAATTGTTATTGTGTGTTGAGTAATGTGTTTTAGTTAGTTAGGATTGAACTTATTTTTATGTCTTTTGAAAAGTTGAAAATCTTGCTAGCTTTAATTTTAAATTTTAATTTCAAAAAATTATTACTATGTATTTTTCTTTTATCTAGTTAGTGTGTTTGTTTATTTTTATGTCTGTACTCACTACTTAGAAGTCTAATGAATCTCTACATGTTGAATTAAAATTAAAATGATAGAAAATTGATCAAAAATTAATTTTACTATGTTTTTAGTTTTATACTTGTATAATTAGGGTATAAAAATTCCTGTAAGCATGTTATTTTAATTTTCATTCCTGCTTATATGTATTTGCTGCTAAACTGTTTAATTTTTTAAAAAATTTAAGTTTGGGGGGGAATGAAAAATATTTTCAAAACTTGAATTTTATTTGTTCTCAAATGTGCTACAAGTGAAATTTGAAATTTAAAAAAAATGATTATGTATATGAAGTTATATTAGGGAAGTAAAATTTGATTTTATAAATGAGGAAAGAAAATGGATTATGTATATGAAGTTATATTAGGGAAGTAAAATTTGATTTCAGAAATGAGTAAGAAAATTTAGTTAAAATTTTTAAAAACTAGAATTTTATTTGTTCTCAAATGTGCTACAAGTGAATTTGATTTGAAAAGAAAAAAATTGATCCTAAATTTGGGAAGTAAAATTTGATTTTAGAAATGAGTATCTAAATTTAGTTAAAATTCATAGTAATGAAAAAAAATTTCAGTTAAAAATTTTTAGTGTAGAAAATGTTAAATATAGTGTAACAATTTTTAGTAAGAAAAATTGTATTTTTGAAAATTTTTGAAATTTAGACTTTTATTTTTAATGCTTAAATTTCTTTTATTAAAAATAATTTCAAAATTATTATTATATTTATAAGTAAAAGATTTATATCAGAACTTTACTTTAGGAAAGGAGAAGTTGAATTCAAAACTATTAAAAGTCTATCTAGATATAGTAATCCTTGCCTGAAAAAGCAGAAAAAGAAAAAGAAAAAAAATGAGGAAAAGCTTTAGGATTAGTGCCTAATCAAAAATTGGTTCTACATTTGATCTTTTTAAAGTATAAGACTTGAGAAACTCTTAAGCATAAGGATATAATATAGTAAGTAAAATTATTCTTATTAAACTTTTTTAAGTGAAGATAATAAAAGGAATAAATTCTATATTTGAAAAATCTACAATATTTTTGAATTAGATATGAACTCATATTTTCATATTTCTTAACATTAAAAATTTCTAAACTTTAAGTTAGTCTCATGTACTAAATATTTTATCTAAATTAGACTACTATATTTCTAAATCTAAATTTTAGTAACTCCTAGAGAAATTCATATATATATCATACTTATTTAGTTTTTAAAGATTGAAGTGTCACTTGAGGACAAGTAACATTTTAAGTTNGACCCTTTTTAACCACTAGTAAGTTAATGATCAATGTTTAGTAGAGGAAACTGACCATGAGAGTTAATGATCAAGAGACCACTTTTGATATTCTAATGTTCATGAAATTTCTTTGAGATTAAAGTGATGATCATTACCATAGGATTGTTGTAGTGGATAGAAGAAGGCCCAATAAAGCATTTAGAGGTTGAGAATGAGAGTGAGACATTCGAAGAAGAATCTGCTCTACTGCTAAAGGGGAACCCTAGAGCCAATAGAGAGAGATTTGAATTTTTGGACACTGATACACCTAAAATATATAGTATTTTTATACACATTTTTATACCTATTTTTTGAGATATTGCACTTTAATGAAAGGTATTTGTGTATTTTTCTTGTAGGTACAATCAAATGGATGAAAATGCTAAAAAGAGTGAAAAAGAATCAAATTTGGAGCAAAAATGAAGAAATGTGCAAAAATGAACTGGGGTGCCTAAGCGCCCAGGATCCGTGCCTAAGCGCCAGATGATCCGCGCCTAAGCGCCAGATGATCTGCGTCGAAGCGCCAAGTACCTCGCGCCTAAGCACCAAAGTTAGATATTTGAAGAAATATTTAATTGGAGTAGAATTTTGAAGAGGTGTTTGAAACAACCCTTGATAAAAACATGGGAAATAGCCAATGGACATGAAAATTCATTCAATTGGCTTATGAGGAGATAACTTCTAGAAGATTCATTGAATAGAGACACATTTTCAAAGAGACACTAAGGCATCCCTTAGATTTTTATAAGAAAAGACTTAGATTTTCCAAGAGAGGGGGCCAGCACCATCCACCAAAGTTTACCACCACCGTCGCCGCCGCCGCCACCGCCGACCACCTTTATTTTATTTTATTTTATTTTGAGTATTAGTTTGTATTGTGAGAGAAGGAAGAGAATTCAAAGGAACTTCAAGATATTTGGTGGAGAGAATTTGAGATAAGTGTTTATCTTTGTGACTACACTTGGTTTTTAATTTAGATTTATTGTTTTTGTGTTTGATTTCTACTTTTAAACTCATGTGTGGTTGTGTTTTCTTCATGAATTTTGAGTAGTTTTCTTTATCTTTTTCCTTAAAATGATAAGTGAATAAATGTTTAAAGGAAGTTGGGTGAAGTATTAGTCTTCAATGTTGGAAGAAGTTGTGATGATTCAAGACCTTGCACTTCATTTACTTCTTGATTTGGCCAATTAAGATGTTAAAACCTGTTGTGAGAACATGTAAGATCCGAGATAGTATTGTCTCAGTCAACAAATGATTAGAATCACATATTGATTTCATGAATAAGAATGTAGTTCATGAGGTCGAGTGCAAATAAATAGGAAAATATATTTTCAAGGGTGTAGAATTAGAGGACTTTAGAGTGACAGACTAAGGCCTCTAATTTGATTCATAATTTTATGTTTTGATATGAGATGTTAGCCCCCAAGCGCAGGGAGAAGAGGGAGTTTTAGAGTGAGAGCTAGTATCTTCTCTGCCTAGTGATATACTTAAAATATATAATATTTTTTAGATACATTTTTATAACTATTTTTGAGATATTGCGCTTTAAGGAAATGTATTTGTGTGTTTTTGTTTCAGGTACAAGTAAATAGGTGAAAAATGCTAAAAGGAGTGAAAAAGGATCAAATTTGGAGCAAAAATACAAAAATTGTGAAAAAGTGTTTTGGCGCCTAAGCGTCAGATCCGCGCTTAAGCGCCCGTGAAACAGAGAAGGCCGCGCCTAAGCACCAGAGGCCCTGCGCTTAAGCGCCATAGGGAGTTATTTGACGGGTTAATTCATTTTGCCAAATTTTGAAGGGACATTTGAGGCACCTATTGGCTAAAGATGGTGGTTATGACCACTAGAAACGAAAATATGGTTAAAAGACTTGTGAAAGGAAGCATTCCTTGAAAAATACATCGAATTAGGACACATTTTGAAGAGATACCAAGAAACCTCTTGGAAAAAAATTATAAAAGAAGAAAGTTGAGAGAAAAAAAGGGGGAGTCCTGACAAGTTCTGAAATAGTTCGTGGAGGAACTTTTGGAGAGATTTTTCAGGCACCACAAATTTACTTTATCCTTTTGTTTTTAATTTTATTGTGAGAGTTAAGACTGTTATAAGAGAAAAGAGATTCAAAGGAACTTCAAGTGTTTGGTGAAGGATTTGAGATAAGTTTTTATCTTTATTTTTAAACTATTTTTGGTTTTAATCGAGACATCTTGTTGGTTTGACAATGATTTCTACTTTTAAAAAAATTATAAAATAAGAAAGTTGAGAGAAAAAAGGGGGAGTCCTGACAAGTTCTGAAATAGTTAGTGGAGGAACTTTTGGAGAGATTTTTCAGGCACCACAAATTTACTTTATCCTTTTGTTTTTAATTTTATTGTGAGAGTTAAGAGTGTTATAAGAGAGAAGAGATTCAAAGGAACTTCAAGTGTTTGGTGAAGGATTTGAGATAAGTTTTTATCTTTCTTTTTAAACTATTTTTGGTTTTAATCGAGACATCTTCTTGGTTTGACAATGATTTCTACTTTTAAACTAAAGTGTGGTTTTGATTTCTCCATGGATTCTGAGTACTTTTCTTTATCTTTCTCTTTAAAATGATAAGTAATTAAAGTGTTGAATGGAAGTTGTGGAGAGTATTAATCTTTAATATTAGAAGAAGTTGTGATGATTTAATTCCATGTACTTCATTTACTTCTTGATCTGACTCATCTAGATGTTAAAATTTGTTGTGAGAAGATGTAAGAACTGGGCTGGTATTATCTCGGTCAACAATTGGAAAGAATCACATGAGGTTATGTAAATGAGAATGTAATTCATATGATTTAGTGCAAATAAATAGAGAAATAATCTTTGAAGGGTGAAGAGTTAGAGGACTTTAGAGTGACAGACTCAAGCCCCCAACTTGGTTTATTATTTTAGGTTCTGATACGAGATATTAGCCCCCAGGTGAAGGGAATCGAGGGAACTCTAGAGTGAGAGCTGGTATCTTCTCTGCCTAGCCGGTCTTCAGAACTATTCAAACATTAAATTAGCTAATGTTCATTATAGCATCTCTAGTAAGGGTAAAGAATAATATTGCTCCTATTTGTCACAACACAATTTGAATACTTCCACAACATAATTCCTAGACTTATTACCGATTCATGATAAAAAGAAAGATATTTCATATTCAGTGCTTTTCTTTTACATAAACTCAAGTTATATTTAGAAGTTGTTTATGTTTTGTCAAAATGTCAAAATATCAAAACTACCAAAAAAATTTAATTTTAATTACTGTAAAAATATCTATAGTTTAAGTAATTGTCTTTTTGAAATAGAAAGTTTGTAATTTAAAAGTGCATATTGTGAATTCTCCATGTGGGTTCGATATTTGGGGCTTAATTAAAAAATCTTATATTGCTTGATAACAATATGTATACTTGCGTAGTATCTCAATATATATTAAGTTAAAAAATTGAATTCTTATTTCTCCAAGAGCAAGTTTTTGGTACTGTTGCAAAGTAAGAAAAGATAAGTGAAAAATATAATCAAATAGATTGTTATACTGTTGCATATAAACAGTCGGGATCAAGTTTTTGGCGTTGATGTCGGAAAGATTGATTGAAAGAAAATTTCTATTTTATAAAGTCTTATTTAAACTTTAAGGGTTATTGCAGGAATATCTTATTATAGTATTTTATTTTTGTTTGTGTATTATTTTATTTTATTTTATTTTAGTGTATGCATATATCAGGTTATGAAGAACAAGTGCCCTACGATTCTGAATTAGAGAGAACTATTAAGAAAATTAGAAAAAGCAAAAAAAATTAAAAATTTTGAAAAATCTAAAATAATTACAGAAATGGCAGATCAAAATAATCAAAATGTTGAAATTCATCAAGAAATTAAACATTTACGAGATTATGCTAACTCTACGGTAGATGAACTTCGTTGTAGTATTCAAAAACCTACTGTAGTGGCTAATTCATTTGAACTTAAACATGTTATTATCCAAATTGTATCAAATAATCAATTTGGGGTATTTATTTATGAAACATGAGAACGATTTGACGAACTCTTAAGAAAGTGTCCACACCATGTTATACCAGATTAGTTAATAATTCAAACTTTTTATAATGGATTAATTGGGTCTCTTAGATCTATTATCGATGCCGCTGATGGCGATTCATTGATGTCAAAACAATTTCATGGCGCTTGTGCTTTAATTGAAGAAATGACTACCAATAATTTTTAATGACTGTCTGAGAGGGTAAATCTTAAGAAAGTAGTCAATATTCATGAATCTGATGCATTTACTATGTTAGCAAATCAAGTTGCTGCAATTTCAAAGAAGTTACACCAATTTTGAATGAATTTTTCTCAACCAATTTCTATGATTGAAGAGAATTTATTAAGCCAAATGATAGATTCTCAAGCATCATTAGAAAACTTTAAATGTCATAAATAACAAGCAGAATAACCCATATTCAAATTATTATAACCCATGTTGGAAGAACCATCCCAACTTCAATTTGAATAATACTATGGATGGTAATAATCAGCAATGGGGGAACAATCAAGTAAACTCATTGGGAACTAGAACAACCAAGGGAATAATACTTATAGATCTACTTATCCTCCAGGTTTCAACACTAATCCACAATTTAATGAAAAGAAGTTGTCTATAGAATAAGTGGTGTTACAAATGGGAAATCAGCTACAAAGTCAAGGAGCTACAATTAGAAATATTGAGAATCAACTTGGATAAATCGCAAATTCATTAAGTAATAGATCCCAAGGAACAATTTCTAGTAATATTGAAACAAATATGAAAGACCAAAATAAAGAGCAAGTAAAAGTCGTTCAACTTAGAAGCGGAAAAGAGTTGGAAGGTAGGGTTCAAAAAGAAACTGAAGTAGAGAGAGAAGAAATTGAAGAATCAAAAGACGATGCTCCGAAAAATTCTAAAAGACTAATTTCCCCGCTGAAAATTGATTTGGAAAAACCACCACCTACATTTCCTCAGAGACTTCGTCAACAGAAGTTGGATAAGACATTTTCAAAATTTATGGAGATTTTTAAGAAGCTTACAATTAATATTCTATTTGCTAAAGCCTTAGAACAAATGTCAAGCTATGTAAAGTTTATGAAGATTATTCTCAACAGGAAAAGGAAGTTTGAAAATAATGAGGCTGTTGCACTTAGTGAGGAGTGCAGTGCAAATATTCATAAAAAGCTTCCTAAAAAGCTTAAAGATCCTGGTAGCTTTATAATTCTATGAGCAATAGGAGACAGATTTTATGGAAAAGTTTTATGTGATTTAGGTGCAAGCATTAACCTTATGCCATTATCAATATTTAAAATATTGGGATTAGGAGTAATAACTCCCACTAGTGTAACTCTATAGTTAACAGATCGTTCGATAACGTACCCTAAATGAGTTATAGAAGATATCCTAGTGAAAGTGGATCAATTTATATTTCATGTTGATTTCATTGTGTTGGATATGGAGGAAGATAAAGAGATACCTATCATTTTGGGGAGACGATTCCTAGCCACAGGAAGAGCAATGATAGATGTGCAAAAAGGGGAATTAACAATGTGCGTCAATGATGCCACAAGAGAGCAATGATAGTTGTGCAGAAAGGGAAATTAACTATGCACGTCAATGATCAAACTGTTACTTTTAACATTTCAAGATCAATGAAATATCCTGCAAAATGTAAGACGATGAATGTTATAGAATGAATGTTATAAGATACCAGAGTGAATATCATTTCAAAACTAATTATGAAGAAAAATCTGAAGTAAAAGATTTGGAACACGAGCAAGAAGAGGAATTAGATCAATGTGAAGATCTTTATAAGGAAGATTCAAACTATGTTCGAGAAAGTTTTGAAATTTTGGACACAATAGAGAAAGATAAATCATTTTGTCCATCAATAGAAAAACCTCCAGAACTTGAGTTGAAGTAACTTCCTGATCTTTTAAAATATGCCTTTTTAGGTGATTTCTCTACTTTACCAGTTATAATTTCTTCAAAGTTAACCATGGAAGAAGAAGAAAGATTGATGAAAATTTTGAAAAATTTTAAGAAAGACTATAGATGGACAATTGCTGATATTAAAGAAATCAGTCCTTCAATTTGTATGCATAGAATTCATATGGAAGAGAACTGCAAACCCAGGGCTGATCCTCAAAGGAGATTGAATCATGTTATGAAAGAAGTTGTAAAGAAAGAAATTTTAAAGTGGCTAGATGCTGGAATTATCTACCATATTTCAGATAGTGCATGGGTTAGTCCAATTCACTGCGTTCTAAGAAAGGGGTTGTAACTGTGACTGTGAATGAACATAATGAGTTAACACCTACTAGACAAGTCACAAGGTGGAGAATAAGCATTGATTATAGAAAATTAAATCTTGCCACTATGAAAGATCATTTTCCACTACCCTTTCTAGATCAAATACTGGATAGACTAGTTGGGCATAAATATTTTTATTTTCTAGATGGATATACTGGTTATCACCAAATACAAATAACTCCTGAAGATCAAGAGAAAACAACTTTTATCATTCCTTATGGTACATTTGCTTTTAAAAGCATGCCCTTTGGTTTATATAATGCCCCTGCTACATTTCAAAGATGTATGATGACAATTTTTTGTGATTTAATTGAAAAAAGGATTGAAGTCTTTATGAATGATTTTTCAGTGTTTGGAACTTCATTTGACTCGTGTCTAGAATATTTATTAAAAGTTCTTAAGCGCTGTAAAGAAATAAATTTAGTCTTTAATTGGGAAAAATGTCAATTTATGGTAGCAGGAAGAATTGTATTAGACCATCAAATATCAGAAAATGGTGTGGAAGTAGATCCTGCTAAAATTCAAGTGATCGTTAATTTACCTTATCTAACAATTGTAAGGGAAATTAGGAGTTTTTTAGGACATGCTGGATTCTACATACGATATATTAAAGACTTGTCAAAAATTGCTAAGCATTTATGTCATTTACTGGAGAAAGATGCAATTTTCAATCTTGATGAAGAGTGCCTAAAAGTTTTTGAGTTATTAAAAGAATAATTAGTCACAACACTAATTATAGTTTTACGAGATTGGGGGAAACCTTTTGAATTGATGTGTGATGCTAGTGATTATATTATTGGAGCCATTTTAGGACAAAGTTATAATAAAATTTTCAAAGTAATTTACTATGCTAATAAAACTCTTAATGAAACTCGAATTAATTATATAACAACTAAAAAAGAGTTATTAGGAATAGTATATGTCTTTGATAAATTCAGATCATATTTAATTGAAACTCATTGCGTAGTGCATACGGATCATTCTGCTAGTAAGTACTTAATGAAAAAGAATGATTTTAAACCAAGACTTATAAGATGGATTCTTCTTTTGCAAGAATTTAACTTGGAAATAGTAGATCGGAAAGGGACTGAAAATCAAATTGTTGATCATTTGTCCAAAGTTGAGTTAGAAAAACCACTCTATTTTAAAAAAGAAATTAATGAACATTTCCCAATGAAAAACTGTTCAATATTAATGAGTGGAGTGTTCTATGATATGTCGACATTGTGAACTTTCTTATAAGTGATATTATACCCTATGGAATGACATATCAACAAAAGAGGAAATTTATATCTGAAGCTAAGTCGTATTTTTGGGATGACCCATTTTTATATAAATAACGAAATGATCTGATTATTCGAAGATGTGTATCTTTAGAAGAAACTTATTAAATTATCCAGAAATGTCATAATTTTGATTTTGGGGGACATTTTGGTGTTGATAAAACAGCATACAAAATTTTAAAATCTGGATTTTATTGGCCTATTATCGTTAGAGATGTTAATGCTTATATCAAAACTTGTGACAGATGTCAACGTGTAGAAAATATTTCTAAGAGAAATGAGATGTCACTCAATTATATGCTAGAAGTTTAAATATTTGATGCTTGGGGATTAGATTTCATTGGACCATTTATACCATCTTTCGGAAATTTATATATACTGTTAGCAGTGTACTATGTATCCAAACAGATAGAAGTTGTCACTTTACCTCGATGTGATGTTCAAAGTGTCGCAAAATTTGAAAATAAACATTTTTTGTAGATTTGGGATGACGAGAGTTATCATAACTGATGGAGAAGCCATTTCAGAAATGCTATAATGAAAAAATTATTAAAGAAATGTCATATAAATCATAGAATTGCTACTGTTTATCATCCTCAGACAAGTGGTTTGACTGAATTATCTAATCAAAAAATTAAAAAAAAAAGAAAAATAAGTGAATAAAAAAAAAAATGGATTGGTCGGTCAAACTTGACTATGCTTTGTGGGCTTATAGGATTGCTTGCAGAACTCTTATAGGAATGTCCCCATATAGGCTAATATTTGGGAAAGCTTGTTATTTACTAGTTGAACTTAAGCATAAAGCATATTGGGTGATTAAAGAGTTCAATTATAATTTGAAAGATGCTGGTAAGAAAAGATTATTACAATTAATGAGCTTGAAGAGATAAGGAATGAGTCTTATGAGAGTGCTAAGATTTACAGAGAAAAGATGAAGATGTGGCATGATCGAAGGATTCTCACTAAAGATTTTCAGTCAGAGCAACAAGTTTTGCTATATAATGCAATGTTAAGATTATTTCCAGGCAAACTTAAGTCCAGGTTCAGGGCTACAAGTTTTGCTATATAATGCAAGGTTAAGATTATTTCCAGGCAAACTTAAGTCTAGGTGGATGGTCCCATTTGTTGTGATGAAATTTTATCCTTATGGAGCTGTGGATATCAAAAATCTTAAAATTGAGAAAGTATTTAAAGTGAATGGTCATAGATTGAAACCTTATTTTGTAGGGGATTAGAGTAAATTTAACGATCGAATGATGTTGGGTCAATTAGAATAAGCAATGGTTACGTTAAGCTGACGACGTAAAACCAAGTGCTTTGTGGGAGACAACCCATAGTTATCAGTGTGTTTTTGCTTTGATTGTTGTTTGTGTGTGATTAAGAAAATTTGGGGTAGTATTTCCGAGACTATTATGTGTTAGTATTGATTTTAAGACTTCATTTAGTAATCTAGACATGCTAGAATGAGAATTTGGACGTTAAGTTGACTGGTGCAAAATTGAGCACTGGCGCTTAAGCGCCAATATTCGATGCTTAAGCGCGGATGTTAAAAACCATGTGTGAAATTCAATTTCTAGAAGCTTCTGCCAATTGGTTAACTTAAACGTGTCATGATAGTTTTAGGACGTGTCTAGAAGTTATTGGAAGGAATTAGGCCTATAAATAGAAGGGTTTTGCGATGGAATTTCACCCCAGAATCATTTTTAGCCCTAAAAGTCTAAGAGAAAGAGAGATTTTGAGAAAATATCTTCATGAGAGATAGATTTGAAGAAAAAGGAAGAGGCCATGAGGAAGAAATTCATTAGTCATAGTGCACAAAAGATGTATAACAGTTTCTTAGCCGTTAGTATTGAAAGAATAGCGGAAAAAATCAACAAAATTGAGACTAGTGTAGCTTTACTTGAGATAAAGGTAATGAAGTTAATGCACATCTAGAGCATTTTGGATGACAATTGAAAATACAATTTAGTCATACTAGTTATATAGAAGAAGCAGATAAGGCGATGTATCTTGAGCAGAAATGGATTGAAGAAGATTGTATCAGAGCTCATCACCACCGTCTATTTTATCAACTCTATATTCCGAATGCCCAAGGAGAGACTAATGAAAGACAAGAATTTGTTCCAACAAATGAAGAATGGANCTTGGAAGATGTTGTGATGATTTATTTCCACGTACTTCATTTACTTCTTGATCTGGCCCATCTAGATGTTAAAATTTGTTGTGAGAACATGTAAGAACGGAGTTGGTCTTGTCTCAGTCAACATTTGGAAAGAATCACATGAGGTTGTATGAATGAGAATATAATTCATATGATTTAGTGCAAATAAATAGGGAAATAATCTTTGAAGGATGTAGAGTTAGAGGACTTTAGAGTAACAAACTAAAGCCCCTAACTTGGTTTAATGTTTTAGGTTATGATACGAGATGTTAGCCTTCAGGTGCAGGGAATCGAGGGAACTCTAGAGTGAGAGCTGATATCTTCCCTGCCTAGTCGGTCTTCAAAACTATTCAAACATTAAATTAGCCAAAGTTCTTTATAACATCTATAGTAAAGGTAAAAAAAATATTACTCATATTTGGCACGACACAATTTGAATACTTCTACAACAGAATTCCTAGAATTATTACTGATTCATGATAAAGAAAAAGATATTTCATATTCAGTGCCTTTCTTTTACATAAACTCAAGTTATATTTAGAAGTTGTTTCTATTTTGTCAAAATATCAAAAATATAAAAAAGAATTTAATTTTAATTACTATAAAAACATCTATAATTTATGTAATTGTCTTTTTGAAATAGAAAGTTTGTTATTTAAAAGTGCATATCGTGAATTCTCCCTGTGGGTTCGATATTCGGGGTTTAATCAAAAAGTCTTATATTACTTGATAATAATATGTATACTTGCATAGTATCCCAATATATATTAAATTAAAAAGTTGAATTCTTATTTTCTCCAGGATCAAATTTTTGGTACTATTGCAAAGTAAGGAAAGATAAGTGAAAAGTATAATCAAATACATTATTATACTGTTGCATATAAATAGTCGGGATCACCTAGCTGGTCTTCAAGGTTATTCAAACTATAGATTAGCCAATGTTCTTTATAGCATCTCTAGTAAGGGTAAAAATATTATTGCTCCTATTTGACACAACACATTTAGCATACCTCCCCAACTGAATTTTTGTATTTATCACTGATTCATGATAAGGAAAAAAGATATTTTACCTATATTGTCTTCATCTTGCAAGTATTTTAATTAAGTTAATTAGTTGCTCACTTTATTTTCAATTATAAAAAATCACAAAAAGAATTGAACTTTCATTTCTATTATAGCATCTTAAGTTTGAGTAAGAATATATATTGCTATGTATTTTGTTATTTAAATCCAATCCTTCCTGTGGGTTCGATATTCAGGAGTTAATCAGAAAGTTCTATTTTACTTGATAATGATATGTATAATTGCGTAGTATCCCATATTGAAATATTATAATTACATTCTTATTTGCTTCATAGTAAAAAATTTACCTAGCCTTTGCTTTGGATCAAGTTTTTGATGCTGTTGCAAATTAAGAATAACTATTAGGGAAATTAGTCATATAATCGCATACATCGCTTTTTACATCTATCTATATAGAATGTCGAAATCAGACACCACCATAAATGTCAAGCCTATAGTATCCTCCACAGAGATAGACCCTGAGGTGGAATTGAAAACCTTGCCAAGTCACTTCAAGTGGGCCTAATTATGAGAGACTTCAACTTTGTTTGTGATCATTTTAGCATATTTGAGTGAGGTGCAAGAGAAGAAGTTGATGAGGGTGCTCAGGACACTTAGAAAAGTCTTTGGGTAGACAGTAGCTGACATAAAAGCCATAAACCCGTCCCTGTGCATGCATACGATTTTAATGGAAGTGAGATATTGACCTCAAGATGGTCCCCGGAGGAGACTAAATTCTGTGATGAAGGAGGTATTAAACAAGAAAATTTTGAAGTTGCTAGATGCTGGCATAAGGTACCTCATCTTAGATACTGTCTGGGCCAGTTCTATTCATTATTTACCTAAGAATTGGGAAGTGACAGTAGTAGATAAAGAGATGAATGAGTTGATACCCACTAGTACTATCACCAAATGAAGGAATTGTATTGACTATATAAAGCTTAATGCAATCACCAGGAAATATCATTTTCTCCAACTGTTTTCGGATCAGATGTTGGATAATTAACAGACAAACTTTTCTACGGCTTCCTAAATGGTTATTCAGGATACTCTCAAATCCCCATCGGACCTGAGGACCATGACAAAACCACCTTCACTAGTCCCTATCAAACCTTTGCTATTAGAAGGATGCCCTTTGGACTGTACAATGCATTAGCCACCTTGCAGCAATGTATGATGTCCATCTTCTCTGGTTTGATTGAGACTGGTAAAGAGATTTTTATGAATAACTTTTTTGTATTTGGCACCTCATTCAACTCATGCCTAAATCATCTTACAAAAGTGTTGCAAAGGTCTAAGGAGACCAATTTGGTGTTAAACTGGGAGAAGTGTCAAATTATAGCCATTGAAGGGATGGTTTTGGGCCATAAGTTTTTTGAGAAGGGGATGGAGGTAGATCCAACCAAGAATCAGATGATAAAAAAAGTTACCGCCACCCACTTTTGTAAAGGTAATTAGCAATTTTTAGTCTGCTTGATTTTATCGTTGATACATTAAGGAATTTTCTAATATCACCATTTATTTATGTCATTTGTTAGAAAAAGACGTGCCCTTCCATTTTGATGAGGCATGTCTAGCTACATTTGAGACTTTAAAAAGCCAAGTTAGTGAACACAGCTGTGATCATTGTACCAGATTGTGATATGTCATTTTATTTGATGTGCAACGTGAATGACTACGTCGTAAGAGCAGTTCTAGGACAAAGGAGAGACAAAATTTTTCATGTCAGATACTATGCTAGCATGGCTCTCAATTATGCTTAATTGAAACACACCAATACAAAAAAAGAACTATTGATGATAGTGTTTGTGTTTGATAAATTTAGATCATACCTGATAAAAAAAACGAGTCACAATATACAGAGATCATGTTGTTATAAGGTATCTTGTGGTTAAGAAGGGTGTCAAATCCTGTTTGATCTCATGTATTCTCTTGTTATAAGAATTTAAACGGAGATTATGTATAAAAATGTAAAGAAATTTAGGTAGTCGAACACTTGTCTAGACTCGAGCAAGAGAATTCTAATGAGTGTCTAGTTGGCATAAATGAATTTTTTTCTTGATGAGCAACTCTTCGCTATTTCTGATGTTAACACCCTATCGTACAATGCCATTATGAACTTCATTATCAGGTGGATTGTTCCCTACAATCTGACCTATCACTAGAGGAAGAAGTTCTTTTATGAGGTCAGATTCAACTATTGAGATGAGTCCTATCTATTTAGGAAGCAATAAGGACCAAATTCTTAGGAGATGTTGACATGCCTAAAAATATGCTACTTTTTTATATACATTTTATGCTCTTTTTTAATGATATTGAACTCTAATGGAAGATATTTTGCATGTTTTTTGTTTCAAGTATAAGAGATAGATTTTTGGAGAAGATTGAGCAAAAATGGAGCAATTTGGAGTTAAATGAAGCAAGGTATAACACTTGGAGTGAATTGGGGCAAAAACGGAGCTAAAACAAGCAATTGGAGCAAGGGAGCAAAAATGACCTGTGGCGCCTAGGCTCCTGAAAGGAATACAAATGGTTACGACATGTCCCAAGGAGTTATTAGGCAGATTTTCACACTTGGAAAGGCACCTTTTCGCATTTAAAGTCCTAGAATCTCCAGGAATGCCTAGAGGTCGTAGAAAGGAGTAGGAAATGTAAATTCTTATCTTTTTTGAAGTAGATTGGAGAGGGGATTTTGAGAGAAATCTGTAAGGGATTGTATTTACATTGCATGGATCAACAAGAGACTTTGTTGGAGGGATTTTCATCTTTCTTTCAAAGTTCATTGCTCTTCATTATTCTATACTTTTTGTAAACACCTATCTAGTTGATTTGCTTTGATTTAGATGAAGTAATCAGTTGTGTTTTCTCCATTCTTAATGAGTAGTTTTCCTTACTCATTCCTCTTATTATGTAGTGGCATGAGTGGGAGAATTTGTTTTATGATAGAGTAATTTTAATTTCTATGTGATGAGTCATATCTCTGTTACTTCATTCATGTAATGTACTGGTCATAGGTTATGTTAAAATCTATTGTAAGTTGAGACTAAAACTAGGAAGAGCGGTGACTTCACAAATTGAGTGCACTCACATTGTTCGATTGGATATGGTGAAGTAGTTTAGGCGGCAAAGCAACTTTTACGGAAAATATACTTCATGATCTATTTTTATTAGGAGCTTCCAGGTCACAATTGACGTAAGTGAATGAGTACCTTACCAAGAGTTATGAGACTTTTTACCACCTTAACATCTCTATTAGTTGTGTAAAACTAATAAAATATTAAGTGTATCTATACACACAGAAGAGAGTAAGTAGACATATGTTTCTTGTTGGCACAAAAATTATTACATAATTCTATGAATTCTTATACTGCTTATGTCATTATCTTCAGTATACTTTTCTTTTGTAATGAATTGGATGAATGTTTAGGAATTTAGATTTACTTAGAAATACACTTATTTCATAAATATGATGGTATTTCATTTGAACTTGATTTACATTGCAATTAGGTCTGTTGTAGTGTTAAAGCTTATTGTAATTGCATTAGGATCCGGAAGGAAAGTGTAATTCTCAACTAAGTGGAACCACATTGAACTTTTGGGTGAAGGATAAGTAGTCCAGAGATTCAATGCAATGCTAGGGAGATATTAGTTGATTGGGTGTAAATTGGTGTTTCTAGGGTGACATGCTAGAATCTTACCAATTTTGATTTAGAGTTTGGAACTTAAGGCTAGGTTAGTCCAAAATTGTGGGCATAGTGGGTAATCTAGAGTGACAGACTAGAACTTACCCAGCATAACCAAGGATTTAGGAACTTAACTCTAGGTTAGCCAATGTTCTTTATGCACTCAGAAGATGTTAAAAAATAGGTTTGCTTATATTGTCACTGACCACATTAAATTCTAAGCATTCTATTCCTACACCTAATCTAGGTCATCACATGAGAAAGGTAGTTTTACATGTCAAAATTTACCAAAAAATTGAACTAATTATGTTTATCTTTAGATTTAATTTTGTATTTTAGAGTTGTTGTTAGAAGAATACCCTTAATCGACTTTCCAAACTAAGACTTGATAGTAGTAGACTAGAACTTAGCATGAGAGATTTTTTACCTAGCTTCTCTTTGGGATCAATACTCTAGGTTTTAAGGAAAACTATATATTACTTGAACGATACGCGCACTTGCGTAGAACCTCTAGTGTGTGAAATATAAATCAAATTCTAAATTCTATAACATATTCATTTTGCACACTAGACGCCTAAAGAAATTGGGTCAAGTTTTTGGTCAAGAAACTACATAAATGCGTAACTGCATGTCGGGTCAAGTTTTTGGCGTCATTGTCGGGGAGGCTACGGTAAAAACTTTAGGAGAATTTTAGTTGAACCAGTAAGACTTATAATTGGAAATTGTATTGTTATTATCAAGTGAGTGTAATAATTGTGTGGTTATTTAAAATAAAATCCAAAATACCTAAAATTTTTTTGAATGTTTGAAGTACTAGATATCTGTCCTATTAGTTTAAGTCTTTAAATTTGAATTCATAGTTCAGGAGCAGTAGACCCAGAACCAGATGGCTCAGAACTAGGGAGAACTTTTAGGAGGATTAGAAAACCCCAAGGAAAAAATTGGTGAGCAAGTGAAATATGTATAACCTTGGGATTCATCGGGCTGATGACGTTAAACTAAACGCTTTATAGGAGGCAACCCATAGGTTGTATGTGTTAGTGTGTTTGTGAGTTGTAATTATTTAAAGTGTGATGTTTTTATTTTAGTGTGGATTGATCAATTTGATTGATGTTGGTGGATGTTTGGATTGTTAGTGGATTGATTTGATTTGTGTATGTGTCATGAGTAATGTGATTCCTTAACTTCTCGTTGTGACTAGACTTATATATGCTCTCTGGTAGTAGTTGTATTAACAAGTACATTACGATTTGGATCTAAACCAGACTTGAGGATTAACTGGAGACATTATGAGTTTGGAAATATAACATGACCGTCTAAATTCTTTTACCTCCTTTATCTGACATTATTTTCTTCAATATGGTTCAATAAACCAGTTGAAGAATAAGTCAGGGATGATCTCACACAACCATTTTAACTGTTAGAGGTGCATACTTTAATGGATATAGTGATGCTTGAGGTTGGTATTCGCGAGCCAACATATCAAGGATAATCATATCCATGGGGTTAGACACGATAAAAATATTTAAAAATACCTAATTGATTAGTTAAGTGATTTCGTTAGAATTGGAAGTAAAGAATGATGGTGTGATGAGATGAGGAAGGATTGACCTCATTTATCAAGTGTGTTTATGTATGTGTTACAACAATATAGAGGACTTGGGGAACACTTCAATATATTTCTATGTTGATATCTGTTATGTTAGCTATACTTTTCTTTAGTTTATTTTTATTTTAGCATGTTTTAGTTTAGATTTACTTTCTACTATACACTGTTATGTCCTAATTATATTTGCAAATGTTTTGATAGACACATTTGGTAGATTGTACTTCTGGGCAATGATTTTTCTTTCTGGTTATATTTTTAGTATTGAATGCTTTACATGTTAAAAATAAAGTTTGGGGGAAGAAAAATATTTTTAAAACTTAACTTTATTTGTCCTCAGTTGCCTATATTTAATTTGATATCACTTTTAAACTGCTTGTGGCATGTGGTGTTTCTTTTAGATTACTATAATTTTGATTTTAGGAATGTTAGAAAAAAAGTAGTTGAGATCATATGTGAAGAAACTGTTCTAGAGTTAAGATATTTTGTATGAAATATTAGGAAAACAGTTTTACTATTTATGGTAGAAAGGAGTTGAATATTTGAAAAGCTAAGATTCTTAAATTTATACTTTATGAGAATTGAGCCTTTATTGAAACATTTTTCAAACTAATACTTACATTTTTAGAAAGTGAGGGAAAGTTCTGAGTTTTTAACTTTAGGAAGAGGATAACGAAATCCAAAATTATTAAAAGTCTTTCCTGATATAATAATCCTCATATGAAAATAAAAAGGATTTTAAAAAAAATGTATTGGTCAAATTGGTTTCAATAGGGTGCTTAAATTCTATTTTTAAACTTTCTAAGAATCTTTAGTTTGACAAGTTTCAATGACTTTTGAAGTAAATAGAAAATCAGGATTCATAAGTTGAATTTGAGATATTCTTACACCCTAGTACTAGATTGATTTGCTAGAATTTCACCTAAGTTACACTATAACATTTCTGAGACAAAATTATAGTAAACTCTACTGAAACTCACTACCTCAAATCAACAAATTTGGTTTTTGATGTTACAGTGTTACTTCAGGACAAGTAACTTTTAAGTTTGGAGGAAATGACATGCCTAAAAATGTGCTACTTTTTTATATACAATTTATGCTCATTTTTAATGATATTGCACTTTAATGGAAGATATTTTGCGTGTTTTTGGTTTCAGGTACAAGAGATGAAGTTTTAAAGAAAATGGAGCAATTTGGAGTCAAATAGAGCAATGTATAACACTTGGAGTGAATTGGGGTGAAAACGAAGCTAAAAGAGGCAATTATAGCAAGGGTCAAAAAAGACCTGGCGCCTAGGTGTCAGTTCTGGTGCTATGGCGCAACTTTCTCATGCCTAGGTGCCAAAAATGGATACGAACGGTTACGCCACTTCCCAAGGAGTTATTAAGCAGATTTTCAATGTTGAAAAGGCACCTTTTCGCATTTCAAAGTCCTCAAATCTCCAGGAATGCCTAAAGGTCGTAGATAGGTGTAGGAAATGTAGATTCTTACCTTTTCTAGAGAGATTGAATAGGGGATTTTGAGAGATATCTGTAAGGGATTTTATTAGCATTGCATGGATTAATAAAGGACATTGTTGGAGGGATTCTCATCTTTCTTTCAGAAGGAAAAAGTTAAGTAATATGTTTTTCATTATCTTATAATTATTGTAAACACTTATCTTTTGCTTTGATTTAAATGAAATTTTCTGTTGTGTTTTCTCCATGCTTAGTGAGTAGTTTTACTTACTTTCTTCTTATTATGAAGTTGTGGCATGAGCGAAAATTTTTATTTTATGATAGAATAATTTTAATTTCTATGTGATGAGTAATATCTTCGTTGCTTCATTGACATAACATATTGGCCATAGGTTAAGTTAAAATCTATTGTAAGTTGAGTAAGACACGGAAGAGTAGTGACTTCACAACTTGAGTGCACTCATATTGTCCGGTTGGCTATGGTGAAGAGTTTAAGTAGCAATGTAACTTTTAAAGGAAATTTACTTGATGATATGTTTCTATTAGGAGCTCTAGGTGACAATTGATGTAAGTGAATGGGTTCCTTACCAAGAGTTGTAAAGCTTTTTAAACATCTTCGCATTTATGTTAGTAGTGTAAAACTAAAAAAACTGGGTCAAGATTTTGGTCATGAAACTAAATAACTACGTAATTGCGGATCGGGTCAAATTTTTGTCATAGTAAAAGGTCAATGATAACATTAGTTTTTTTCACGATTATGAATATGGGGCATTTAGAAGGATTTAGAACTATAGCTAAGGTGTTTCAATGCAGATTTTATTGACCCACCCTTTTTAAGGATGTGAACAATTATGTTAAAACTTGTGATATATGTTAGTGGATAGACAATATTTCTAAGAGAGATAAAATGTCTCTGAATTTCACTTTGGAAGTTGAGATTTTTTTTTGTTTGGGGAATAAACTTTATAGAACCCTTCAAAACTTCCTTAAGAAACCTCTACATTTTGGTAGTAGTAATAAACTATGTATCCAAGTGGATTGAGGTTACGGCATTTCCTAATTGTGATTGTCAAAGTGTTCTAAAATTTTAAAAAAATACATTTTTAGTTAATTTGAAACAACTAGATTGATTATTGGTGATGGAAGCAGCTATTTTTGTAACACAAAGATGGAGATATTAATTGTCAAGTTTGAAATTAAACATAAGGTTGTTAATAATAACCCACCTATAAATAAGTGGATTGGCTCAGGCTTCCAATCAAGAAATTAAGATGCTTCTAGAGAAAATGGTCAACCCTAGCCAGAAGAATTATTCCTTAGGCTTGATGAGACATTGTGGGCTTATAGGACTGCTTTCAAGATGTACATATGTTTGGTACTCTACAAATTGATCTTTAGATAAGCCTATCATCTGCCAGTATAATTGAAGCACAAGGCCTTCTAAACAGTTAAAGAATTTAATTATAACTTCAAAGATGTGGAAGAGAAAAGATAATTACATTTGAACAAACAAGATGAAAATAGATAGTAAGCCTATGAGAATGTCAAAATATATAAGGAGAAGATGATGAAGTGGCATTATCAGAAGTTGATTAGAAAAGAAGTTTAACCTGTATAATATTTTTTATTATATAATTCACAATTGAAATTATTTTCCAGAAAATCAAAGTCTAGATGATTGTGACTGTTCCTATCGCAAAGGTGTATCCATTTGGGGTCGTATATATTCAGGATAGGAAGACAAATAATATTTCCAAATTTAATTACCAGAGATCAAACTTGTTATTGGAATCATCTTGATAGTATATATAACATTGTTTGGCTGAGAACATTAAACCGATAACTATCTAGAGAGGCAACCTAAGTGTTATACTAGTATTTGATCTAAATTTTGATTCGTTTTGATGTCATTTATGTGTTTAAGTTTTGTTTTGTTTTTTTTTTTTGCATGTTATTTTCTTATGTGTCAGGACCTCTATAGAGTAGCCGATCCATGTTGGTGGGGTGAAAAGGAAGAAAAAAACCATTAGGGAGAATAGTTCGACAAGCACACCCACGCTAAGCCCCTAACACGCCCGCGTCGGGACCTCTCTGATCTAGCAGCGCCATAATAGATTATAGCACACCTAATTTAAATAAGAACACATGCACCCTTCATATGTGTGCATGTGATTTCTCACAAACACCTTTATTCGATAGACATAGAAAGTAGCATCGGCATGCTCCATTATGGGCACAACTGTACTATCATTGGGCGTACCCATGCCATATATCTTTCACACCTACGCCAGGGTGCCACTCGATTCTACCTTAAGGACTTTGAGAATAATTGCATTATGATAGTGCACCCGCATGTAGTCACGATGCATTAGGGCACCCGTACTATGCTCGATAGCGCACCTACGCCAGTCCCTTTAAGTTCGATCAGCTGTGGAATTTTCACTATTTTTTCATGATTCCATTTTTCCCTTTGGCTCCTTATTGCATGCATGACCTAACAGACTACGGAAGAGGTAAAGATAGCCCTTACCACCACAAAACCACCAGATCATTGGGTCTAGTAGAAGAGGAGGAATCGTGTGCTCATTGTCTGTTGAGGTAGTCATCTGACCATTTGTGGTTGGTTTAGCTCGTACTCCTTGAGATCTTCTTTGTGTCCTTGATCCTAAGCTTATGGCACCCAAAATAAAAGGAAGGAAGGAGATCTCCTTCGATAATAGTAAGTTTGTAAGCTTGATGCATCAAATCGATATAATGACTTCCTAGCATCGAAGAAGTTGATACCCAAAAGGGTGTTTCTGATTTTTGGGGTTCAAATAGAGATGGTTATTGTCAAATGGAGCTAAGAGCATTTTCTTATACCATTTCCCCAACCGTAGTCCTGATCATCCATGAGTTCTTTGAAAAAGCAAAAGAACCCATGAATGATATGGTCTTCATATGGGGTAAATGGGCGAGCTAAGACACCACCACCATAATTACCCTTATGAATCTGCTAGACATACCTGAGTGCGACTATTCCAAATTTACGACTCCTTATTTTGAGGAAGTCATCATTTTAACACCAATCATAGAACCCGGTGATGTATGTGTAAGGGGAAAATTATGAATTCCCCTATTTCCACCACGACAGATGAGCCAAAGTCCTGACAGTATTTCATATGTGCACAAATGATGCCCAAAATAAATTTGACTAAGGTGACCAAGGATCGAGCTATCCTGAATTACAACATTCAGAAGAGAAAGACAATAGACATCGGATTGATCCTGACTCTCTCCCTGGGCCATATTGTCATAGAAGGTACCACTGCAGGGATGGGGCACCCGCATCAAGTTAACACATTGCTTATCGTCACCAGCGTGGTTGCGGAAATAGGAGCTGTTGAACACTATCATGTCAATCATCAAGGCAAATATCCACTCTTACAAGAATAATTTGATGAGAGACAGAGAGAGGGAGAGAAGAGAGAAGAGAGTTCAAGGGGAGAGAGTTCCTCGAGATATAAGTCATCCTCAATAAGACCGGCTAGATCTGTAATTACACTAGCCTAGCAGATTGACTCTCTCACCACTAATATCGAACCCTAGGTTGGGAGCTGCATGATTTGTACGATAGATCACACCATTATGACATGCAGCCCTAACAGCAGTATGACTACATGCATCAATAATTTGTTGCTAAGCAGGAGTTCTACCACTGAAAGGGGTGGAAAACTAGACCAGGGTCAGTCATATTCCCACACCTCCATCATTCTAGATGTTTGAGTATGACACTACACCCATAGAGGCAAATGATCATGATAATGAGAAAGGAGGACAAAGCAGATTTACATTTTTATTTCTGCGTGTATTTTTTCATGAGGCGATTTGTTTGGTGAACTATGGATGTTTTTATGCTTATATATGTTTGTAGCATGTTAAGACACTGATGCCTTTATTTATGGATTTTTTTTTGGATTATGTAATACATTGATGCTAATACTACTGTATTGATTCCATTACTGGTTGCTTTGTTTATAGACTTTTGAGTACTTATACTGATATGGGATGATTCTTTACACGTTTTCAGGTTACACTTACACACATATAGATAGTGTAGCTTCTTCTTATTAGTGTTGCATGTCTTTGACACTTTACTCCCTATTTTTACTATTCCTTGTTGATACTATATAAATTATTATGTGGTCAGGGAGGGCAGAAAAAAGTTTGGGGGAGGGAATGACAAACATGCAGTGGCCTAAAAATAATTCTACCACAGTGCTCAAATTTATTTGATATTATGTATTATTTTATGAACCCTTATTATTTGATAATGAAAGTTAAATTTTTTTTAAGGTAATGTGAAATCCATATATAAGTTGGAATTTGAGTTTTCAATGATAAACTACTATTAAAATCTAATCACCCTTTCTCTTAACATAAATATCTCAAAATATTTGAAAAGGTGTGCCTATAAAAATGACTAATTAATCTAAGAGTTCTTAAGTTTTAAAACTTAATTCAAACACGGTGGCTAAATTTGAGTTTGAATGATTTATATGATCCGTCTAGCTCATAATAAGTGTTAATTAAAATATCTAACTTAGGGAAAACTAGAGGCTTGGAATTATAAAAAATTCTTGCTTAAACAGATGTAATAATTCTCTCAGAAAAGGAAAAAGAAAAGCAAAAGAAAAAAAGAAAAATAAGAAAAGAAGCGAGAAAAGTAATCCAAATAAAAGCTTGCTTAAAAAGTGGAAATGATTGATATATTGGAGAAGAAGCTTGAGGTTAAGAAAAAAAGCAATTTAATTTCTGGTTTCAGCTCACCTCCCTAACTTAGATAAATTAAGCATCTTCTTAATGAGAGTTGGGGATCTTATGAACCAAGGAAAAAACTAAGGGTCAGTCAGTTGTTTGAAAAAGAATTAAGATTTTAAAACCACCTAAGATTAATTAAAAGACCTGTAGTCACACTAAATTAGGTGGAATGGAGAAGATCTAACTTAAGAAAAATGTGATTAAAGAAAGATAGAAGTGATTATGGATTCACAAAAATTCCAATTAAGGATGGAAGTCACAAAACCTTAATAGATTCTCACCCCAAATACCCCACATTATTGAAAGCAAGGACATCCCATAAGATTATGCCAAACCTAATTCTCCAAAATTTGAGCGAAAGTGATAGGATTATCTGAGGGTAAGTAATAGATAAATATGGGTGATTTGATGTGAATGAATTATGTGAAAAATTTTCATGCAGGTTTATCCTTGTTATTGCATGTCTCTGATATTATGACATTTGAGAATTATATTTTACTCAATTTGTGTAGGTCACAGGTTTAAGCCGCTCGGGAGAAAAAAGGAGGTCAATTGGAATAAAAAGGGAGATTTAGACAAACACACCTATGCCCTAATGTATAGTGTGCACGTGCAAGATCATTGAGAGTAGCGTGCCAACACATGCTCAGAGCCCTCCTACGTCGAACCCCAATTCTGCCATCACAAGAGACAAAGAGCATGACATACCCACACTCGAATGACAACGCACTCGTGCTGATTTCAAGTGCCCCTATGCATGTTTGTTAAAGTTGTCGCACCACTAAGCCTAGCTGCTCAGAGCCCACCTATGTCGAACCCCAATTCTGCCATCACAGGAGACAAAGAGCATGACATACCCACACTCGAATGACAACGCAGACATGCTGCTTTCAAGTGCCCCTATGCCTGTTTGTTAAAGCTGTCGCACCACTAAGCCTAGCTACCATGCACCCACACCCACCTATATGTAGTCCTGCATCCCATTCACCGAGGTGCAGCGCACATGCACCTAATCCTAGTGCACTTGTGTCTGACGTAGAATTCAGATTTAGAATGAATTTCTTACCTTTGCGGTGTCACCTTTATAAATATACCACATTGGACAAGGAGAAATATCTTTAGATGGTTGGAGGTAAAGGCTTGCTACATAAGAGAGTTCTTTGAGTGTTCTAGAAGCTCTTCTTCTTCTTGTTAAGGGGGAAAGCTTCTAGGTGATTTTTCTTTATTTTCTTTTGGAGGAATTACATCTGATAACTTCAACCATCTCCTTGATTTTACTTAAAAAAAGTAAAAAGCTAAACTCATTGAAATACCTAAAAAATATAAATTCAACTTCACATCAAAATAAGTAAAAACATGAAAATATTTACTTTGAATTCGTCGTCTGAGAAGAANAATATCATCAGTTCCTACAAACTTCCCTCTTAGCTTTCTTTAAAGTATCTTCAACTTTTTTTTTACTAATGCGATGATAAAAATGAAACGTTTTATTATTATTAATAATATTAAGATCACTAAGGTCGATCATATTTTCAGAAACTTCATTAAAAAATTTATTAAAATAACTCAACCACCTATTTTGAATACCTTTTTCTAAAAAAATAATTTTTTATTTTCCTTTTCAATACGCTTTACTTGAGTTAAATATTTACTTTTTTCTNAAATATCATCAGTTCCTACAAACTTCCCTCTTAGCTTTCTTTAAAGTCTCCTCAACTTTTTTTTTACTAATGCGGTGATAAAAAAGAAACGTTTTATTATTATTAATAATATTAAGATCACTAAGATCGATCATATTTTCAGAAACTTCATTAAAAAATTTATTAAAATAACTCAGCCACCTATGTTGAATACATTTTTCTAAAAAAATAATTTTTTATTTTCCTTTTCAATACGCTTTACTTGAGTTAAATATTTACTTTTTTCTTTTTTGTTTGGCTAATTTATACATATATTTTTCACCCTCCTTGGTGTCTAATCTATTATAAAAGTCACTAAAAACAGAATTTTTAGCAGCAAAGATTGTTCTTTTAAACTCCCTACGGGTCGTTTAATATTTTTCTCAGTTCTCTAAACTTTTAAATTTAAATCAATTTTTATAACAAAATTTCTTATATTTTATCTTCTCCTGCATATTATTATTCCATCACCAACTATGTTTATTTATATTTTTTTTTCTTTTGATTCTNTTCGTTTAATATTTTTCTCAGTTCTCTGAGCTTTTACATTTAAATCAATTTTTATAACAAAATTTCTTATGTTTTATCTTCTCCTGCATATTATTATTCCATCACCAACTATGTTTATTTATATTTTTTTTTCTTTTGATTCTCCAAGTACAGTTTTTGTCACTTGTTTAATAGTGTTTGTTATTTTATCCCACATAGCATTTGTTTCTTCATAAACATCTCAAATTTTAAAATCTAGAATTTTACTCATAAAACTCATCTATATTTACGATGATGAATCCTAGTATTCTTTATTTTACAACTCTTCATCTTAAAATCTAGAACTAATAATAGATGTTGGGTACTTAAATCCTCACTTGGAATGACCTTACAATCTTTACAATCTCAACGATTTCTTTTTCTCATAAGAAAATAATCAATTTGTGTTTTATTAGATCCATACTTATAAGTAAGAAGATGTTCATCTCATTTCTTTAATAAAGTATTAGTAAAAAGAAAGTTATATGTTTAAGCAAAATCTAATATGGTTCTACCTTCATTAATCACTCCAAAACCTTAGCATCATGAATATTTCTAAAATCTTCTACTACTCTACCGACATGTCAATTTAAATCTCCTCCAATAAAAATTATTTCTCCAATAGGAATCATTTGTATTAAGTCTTCTAAGTCATTATAGAATTTCTCTTTAGAACCTATATCTAAACCTACTTCAGGAACATAAGCACTTATAATATTAAAAATCTTAGTAAAAACAATAATTTTAAGGGTTATAATTCTATCTTAAACTCGTATCTATGATTACACCTACACCATTTCTAGTTCGACTCTTACCAGAATACCAAAGTTTAAAACCTAAGTTAGCAATCTCCTTAGCATTTTCTCCAACCATTTATTTTCTTGAATGCATAAGATATTAATCTTTCAATAAATCATAATATCAACTAAATTCATTAATTTACCATTAAAAGTACATATATTCCAAGATTCCATCTAAATATTAATTTCATAAACTAACTTTTTTACCCGCATTTGTCTGTAATGTGAGTACTCTTATTTATTTGACACAACACCCAGGCGTCGGTGTAGCGGCCCTTACACACTTTTCTACTGTATTCAGGTCATATACTGTGTCACTTCCAGGGATGCCCTTGCACTTACACAATGATCAAAATGATTCATGTCATGATTTTTTTGACAATTTTTACGTTGTTGTCGACTACCTAACACAATCCTCCACTTTGCACATACGAACTTGGGACCGGCAAAGGCAGTGTTATCTTGATCAAAAGTTTAAAACCTAAAAAAAATATTTAAACAATATAATGAGTTGTATAAAGATAACTCAAGAGTAATCACACTTTTAAACTATAGTAACTCAAGAAAAAGAAATCGATGTGCATGCTGTATTTCATATCTCTAAGAGAAATCTTGAAATATGTAGGTCTTTCATATTTCTATAAGAAATCTTTGAATATACTAATGCATATATCAATGACTTTTACTCAATGAAAATACTTTAATCTTATATATGCATTTATTTTAAATTTAATTTTACATTATACTTTTTGCATACATATATGTTTGTCAAAGGATCACCGTAAGAAATAACCTAACACACTCTGACCGATATTATCCCATCAACACAACGATTAACGATGCAAACAACACAATCGTCTGATATTGAAAGGCTTTACTTGCCCTTGACCGATATTCTTCCATCGGCACGACAATTAGCTATCTAAACATCACAATTGTTTGTGAAAAAGTACATTTTGCATTAATCAAAAAACAAATGATGTTAAAAAAGCAACACATAAAGTTCANTCATCAACACAACGATTAACGATGCAAACAACACAATCGTCTGAAATTGAAAGGCTTTACTTGCCCTTGACCGATATTCTTCCATCGGCACACAATTAGCTATCTAAAAATCACAGTTGTTTGTGAAAAAGTACATTTTGCATTAATCAAAAAACAAATGATGTTAAAAAAGCAACACATAAAGTTCAATGCAGTTACTGTCATCTGCCACCACACTCAAAAAAATGGGATCGCAAGAGTGAGCATACCAAACAAAAAACCTATTCAAAGCAAGCTGTGAACAAAAATGAGCTACCTTATTATATTCTCTATAAAAAAAGGAAAAGAAAATGTTTAAAGTGAAGAATGATATATTTGCCTCCACGATCATTTGTTATTGTCACTTCTTCTTATACATGCTATCTTGAAATAAGTTGATGATTGTTGCATTGTACCCCTTGATGATTATCCCCTTGTTTCAAATCCANTTTATTATATTCTCTATAAAAAAAGGAAAAGAAAATGTTTATAGTGAAGAATGATATATTTGCCTCCCCGATCATTTGTTATTGTCACTTCTTCTTATGCATGCTATCTTGAAATAAGTTGATGATTGTTGCATTGTACCCCTTGATGATTATCCCCTTGTTTCAAATCCAGGATTCCAATAGGTTAAGAGGAGATAAAGTCGCTTCCAATTCCACCTGAGAACTATCACAATGAATTAGTTTTCGCCCCGCTGCACAAATAAGCTTTTGAACCTCATCACAAATCACAATCCCAAGGCTCGCTTGCCATCGAATTTGACTTTCAGCCAACCGAAGGGGTGTACCACTAAGAAGCAGAGAGCATCTTGCTTGGTCGAATGGTACCCCATTACTCTTGAATAGGAAAAAAGTAACATAATGGGTAAGCGAGGAGAGAATGGTAGAAGTCGAACATCACAATTGTCTGAGGAGGTAAGTTCTATCTACTAAGTCCATATTGATATTCTCCCGTCGGCAAAGTGGTTACTGATATAAACATCGCAATTGTCTGATGTGCTAAAAAACTATGCGTGCGGGTACACTAGTGTCCAGTGCATATACCATTAGGAGGTGAACTCTTCTTAACAAGTACATACAGTCATTCATATATAAACTATTCATTCTTCAAAACAAATATTCTTCTGAGAAATCTTCATTCATCTACTAACATACATACTTACTCTAATGTGCAATTGTTTATCATATATATCTTCTCTATCATGTTTATTTTTCATCTCATGTGTATCATACAGATCATGCATCTTACACATATTTTTAATGCATTTTTTGTATATCTTTTCTATCATGCATATCTTTTTTTTCTAATAATATAAAAATCTATTAAATTTTAAATCTAACTAAGCTAGAACATATCTACAGTCAAACATAAAATTTAAAATAAAGAATATTACTAAAATTTAGAAATATAATTATTCACCTCAGTTACCACGTTAGATTCACAATCTTCAATAACTATTTGAACGTTGTGATAACCTTTATGTTAATTTTAATAACCAATAGAACAAAATATCAAACTTTAAAATTCAAGCAAGTTTTCGTTAATCAAATTATTTTTCTTAAATTAGCACATAATTATTTTACTCGAAATTGACAGAACCGCAATGCGACTAGTTTCCACAAGCTCCCATGGAACTCGCTGCATCAAGTAAACAACCTGAAATTTGTAAATATCTTAGCCCATAATATAATTTAACCCAAAGCATTACTGATTAGCCTTAACATACCTCAATTGAACTTCACAGCATAACTCAACCTTTCTGATACTATCGAATCTTCTTCATTCTTCTTCTCATCACCTTATTCCTCTCCTATATTCGCTCATTTCTTGCTAAAGAACCTTATGGAGGTTCATAAGTTAATTTCGTCGCTTTCAACGCAACCTTATTTCTACTATGGTGATCGAAAACAAAAAAAATATAAGATTCGTGACAAACATCAAAATGAAAACATGGGGAAGGAGAGAAATGTCTCAAATAGTATAAATGAGGGTTTTGTACTCACCGATTTCAGCCCCAAAGTCCGAACAGAGAGCGGCGGCTCTATGCAGATCACGCGACCTACGCTTTGTGCTACAGTGATCGAGCGGAGAGCCACCCCAGGTTAGCGAAACCAAACATAGATGCGTACAGGAAGAGGAATCGGAGAGGGGAGGGAAAATGTGAAGGTACTGGATTGAGGATCTCGCCCTTCGACGCCATCAAGAGATAAATATGGCATTGGTATGTCGGTGGAAACAGGAAAGCGAGATTAAGGAGGGATTAAGATTTAATTAAAAGCATAATTAATTTAATTAACTCCATATCTTATAAATTTTATATCTCCATTCCATTCATAATTTATATATAGTGCTATATATTGAATTGATTCATTTGATGTATAAAATTTTATAAAATTACTACCGTTAAAATCTGAGTGATGCTAAAATTTGGGGTGTCTTTTAAAACTATCAAAATTTTTACCTGGTTTCTTAAAACCACTTATTACACACGAGACTTTCACCCGCAAGCGACTATTTTTCCATTCGAATCCCTCTCGTGTGGGATGCAAATTCTGTCGATCAAGCTGCAAGTTCGACGCTCTAACTAGCGTCACTGCACTCCTATGCACACTTTGCTCGAAACCGCGGCACAGACGACGCGCAAGCTTGAGATTTAAGTTGTCGTTATTCTAGTTTCAGGGTTAGCTCCTTGGGCACCCTTACGTTCATTTTTTGCTTTGTCGCTTCTCTTCTCCTTCACACAAGAAGCCCTCGGCGGCGACTTCTGCAAATGACATTGAAAATCTAGTACGAAAAACATGTGATCTCTTCTTCTTCTTCTATTGCATCTATGTCTCTTGCCCGCTCTTCTATTTCTTCCCTCCGATTTAAGTGATACTTAAGAAGAGATCGCTGAGACGACAATTGATTTGAAACAACACAAAACCTGTTAAATTTAATTTTTGTTTTATTATTATTATTATTATTATAATAATATTTTTTCAGTTATTACAAATTGTTAGTGATAGTAATTGAAATCACTGTCTAATCTTCTGTTCCNTATTATTATTATTATTATAATAATAATAATAATATTTTTTCAGTTATTACAAATTGTTAGTGATAGTAATTGAAATCACTGTCTAATCTTCTGTTCCCACCTACGTAATTCCAATCCCACGGGACGAGCCATGACAAGTGCGACTAACATTAAAGCCTCAAGATAATTTAGTGGAAAGCTAAAGAAAAGGAGCAATTCATAATGTGTTACATAAATTTTCATGTCGAAAATGTATGTGCATAAAATCAGAATGCCGAGTTTCAAAACCAAATAATGTTATGAANCAGTGGAAAGCTAAAGAAAAGGAGGAATTCATAATGTGTTACCTAAATTTTCATGTCGAAAATGTATGTGCATAAAATCAGAATGCCGAGTTTCAAAACCAAATAATGTTATGAAAACAAACTTATGATCTAACCTAGCAACATTGTAGTGTTGTGAAAAAACGACGACAATAAAGTAAAAAATAAAACAAGAAAAATTGCATGAAGAAAAAACATCAGAGCGACACAGATTTACGTGGTTCGGCAAATTTGTCTTCGTCCACAAAGCTGCAGAGAATTTTATTTCTTCGAGGAATTACACCGTCGAACACCTCGACATTTACAAGAAAATCTTTATTTTTTTTCTCCCTTCTCTTAGAGGACTTGGTTTGGTCTGGCTTAGCTTTATGACAAGTCATAAGAGGCTATTTATAGAAACTATGAGAGCAGTAGATGGGAGGTAGGTGAGCGGTAGGTGGGAAGTGATTGGTGAGCGGTAGGTGGGAAAGTAGGTGAGCGGTATGTGGGACTTTTAATTAGGAAGCTAATTAAATTGCGGTGGAACGAGTCTCCACATTACCCAACAATTCGCTCACTAGGAGAATGAGACACTGACTGCATCACCAACTGGTCATATCATCTACTAGCTGTACATATATTTTCCTCAAACATGTTATCATTCACCTCTGCAACTCAAAGTCCTATCTTCATGCCAAAAAACCAGTTGAAGTCGAGCACAACTTCAGCTTCTCACGAGTAACACCCTCAGTTGACATATCACTGTCAACGTAGTCTTGTGTCACCAAACTCTTTCTTGGGTTACTCCTGCATCTGCTTACAACTCTCACTGCATGAGCAATATTCTGCCCCTGCTAAAAGCCCTTTTTAACAAGTTTAGTTTTGTACCTCTGCCACCAAGCGCAGTCTTCATCTGGTACACTCACTTGTTGTACAATCTTCTTCCTTGGTGGAAGTTCTGTCAGCTCCCAAGTCTGATTCCCTAACAAGAAGTATGTCTCCTCCTTGGTCAACTCTCACTTGCTCGAATTCTCATCTTACATGATTTTTTCATAGCTCTGTTGTTCTCTATCATTTGTCTGTACAAGGTTCGGTTTTTCTGTCTTTGGCGCTCTACCACTTTTCAAGAAACAGATCTTTTTCTGCTTCCCCATAATGCACCTCTGACTCATATGTCATCGCCTGAGTAAACATGTAGTCATATATAGTGTGTCAGTTTTTTTTACTCCGAGCCAATACTAATGCTCATTCGGTAGCCTTCCAGGTGCTATCTGAAAACACTACTGAATGATCACACTTATTGAGCTGCCCAACAAAGATGAGGCTTTTCTTCAACTCAGGAATGTGTCTGACCAATTGCAAAATCCATTTGTTCTTGTTAGAAAGTGCAATATCANTTCTTCGTCCACAAAGCTGCAGAGGATTTTATTTCTTCGAGGAATTACACCGTCAAGAAAATCTTTATTTTTTCTCCTTTCTCTTAGAGGACTTGGTTTGGTCTGGCTTAGCTTTATGACAAGTCATAAAAGGCTACTTATAGAAACTAGGAAAGCAGTAGATAGGAGGTAGGTGAGCGGTAGGTGGGAAGTGATTGGTGAGCGGTAGGTGGGAAAGTAGGTGAGCGGTAGGTGGGAAAGTAGGTGAGCGGTAGGTGGGATTTTTAATTATGAAGCTAATTAAATTGCGGTGGAACGAGTCTCCACATTACCCAACAATTCTCTCACTAGGAGAATGGGACACTGACTGCATCACCAACTAGCCGTATCATCTACTAGTTGTACATATATTTTCCTCAAACATATTATCATTCACTTCAGCAACTCAAAGTCTCTATCTTCATGCCAAAAAACCAGCTGAAGTCGAGCACAACTTCAGCTTCTCACGAGTAACACCCTCAGTTGACATATCACTGTCAACGTAGTCTTGTGTCACCAAACTCTTTCTTGGGTTACTCCTGCATCTGCTTACAACTCTCACTGCATGAGCAATATTCTGCCCCTGCTAAAAGCCCTTTTTAACAAGTCTAGTTTTGTACCTCTGCCACCAAGCGCAGTTTTCACCCGGTACACTCACTTGTTGTGCAATCTTCTTCCTTGGTGGAAGTTCTGTCAGATCCCAAGTCTGATTCCCTAACAAGAAGTATGTTTCCTCCTTGGTCAACTCTCACTTGCTCAAATTCTCATCTTACATGATTTCTTCATAGCTCTGTTGTTCTCTATCATTTGTCTGTACAAGTTTCGGTTTTTCTGTCTTTGACGCTCTACCACTTTTCAGGAAACAGATCTTTTTCTGTTTCCCCATAATGCACCTCTAACTCATATGTCCTCGCCTGAGTAAAAATGTACTCATATATAGTGTGTCAGTTTTTTTTTACTCCGAGCCAGTACTAATGCTCATTTGGTAGCCTTCCAGGTACTATATGAAAACACTACTGAATGATCACCCTTATTGAGCTGCCCAACAAAGATGAGTCTTTTCTTCAACTCAGGAATGTGTCTGACCAATTGCAAAATCCATTTGTTCTTGTTAGAAAGTGCAATATCAACGTCTCTCATTCACACCACGCTCAGAGTTTTTCCATCAGTCAGATGTACCTTCTCAAAGTCACCTGCAACATAGTTTCGCATCAACTCCCGGTGGGAAGGTGTATGCAAAGAAACCCTTGAATCCAGTATCCAATCATCAACAGAACTGTGAACTGTCAGCAATAGCGCATCAAATATTTATTCAGTTACAACATTAGCATCATCATTTTCCTTCTTCTTATAACTCCTGCAGTTCATTTTTATGTGGTCAGCTTTGCCACAATTTTAGCAGATTGTCTGCTGACCAGACTTTGATTTTAATCTTCTCTGTTTGAGTTCTTGTCATGTGATCTGTCTCTGGAATCAAAATTCAAAGCCGAACTTAAACACAATGCATCGTCAGAATCCTTCCTGCCCACCTCCTCAACCAAAATTAAATCAAGAATATCATCATATTTCAGCTTAGATTTACCCGCAGAACTGCTAACTGTCATCCTCATGGCTTCCCAACTATTTGACAATCAGTCAACAATATCAGCGCACATATCTTATCATCAAAATCAATTTCAACAAATGACAATTGATTTGTGATAGTGTTGAAATCATTCAGGTGTTGAGCAACNGAAAGAAACCCTTGAATCCAGTATCCAGTCATCAACAGAACCGTGAACTGTCAGCAATAGCGCATCGAATATTTATTCAGTTACAACATTAGCATCATCATTTTCCTTCTTCTTATGACTCCTGCAGTTCACTTTTATGCGGTCAGCCTTACCACAATTTTAGCAGATTGTCTGCTGACCAGACTTTGATTTTAATCTTCTCTGTTTGAGTTCTTGTCATGTGATATGTCTCCGGAATCAAAATTCAAAGTCGAACTTAAACACAATGCATCGTCCGAATCCTTCCTGCGCACCTCCTCAACCAAAATTAAATCAAGAATATCATCATATTTCAGCTTAGATTTACCCGCAGAACTGCTAACTGTCATCCTCATGGCTTCTCAGCTATTTGACAATGAAGTCAACAATATCAGCTCACGTATCTCATCATCAAAATCAATTTCAACAAATGACAATTGATTTGTGATAGTGTTGAAATCATTCAGGTGTTGAGCAACAGACACACCTTTCGTCATCTTCAAGTTGAATAACAATTTCATCAGGTGCACTTTGTTATTCGTCAATGGCTTTTTCAAACATACCGGATAAAACCGCCATGAGATCTGCGGTAGTCCTCTCTTTGATGACGTTGTGGAGAACCGATCTCGACAGGGTTAATCGAATAATCCCCAGAACCTGTAGATCTAACAGATTTCATTCCGCCTCGTCCATCTTTTTCGGTAGTTTTCCCAGTAACGGAAAATGGAGCTTCTTCCCATAGAGGTAGTCATCTATCTGCATCCTCCAGTAAGCAAAACCTGTGTTATTGAACTTCTCGATCCCCGATGTCATCACTTCGTCTTCGTCCATCGTTCTTCCTTAGATTCAAATCCACGGTTCGGATACCAGTTGTTGTGAAAAAACAACGACAATAAAGCGAAACATATAACGAGAAAAATTAAATGNAGTAGTTTTCCCAGTAACGGAAAATGAAGCTTTTTCTCATAGAGGTAGTCATCTATCTGCATCCTCCAGTAAGCAAAATATGTGTCATTGAACTTCTCGATCCCCGATGTCATCACTTCGTCTCCGCCCATCGTTCTTCCTTAGATTCAAATCTACGGTTCGGATACCAGTTGTTGTGAAAAAACAACGACAATAAAGCGAAACATATAACGAGAAAAATTAAATGCAGAAAAAACACCAGAGCAACACATAGATTTACGTGATTCAGCAAATTTTCCTACGTCCACAAAGCTGCAGAGGATTTTATTTCTTCGAGGAATTACACCGTCGAGCACCTTGACGATTATATGAAAATCATATTTTCTTCTCTCTCCCTTCCTCTCTCTCTCTCTCTCTCTCTTCCTCTCTTTCTCTCTTAGAGAACTTGGCTTGGCCTAGCTTGGCTTTATGACAAGTCATAAGAGGCTATTTATAGAAACCAGAAAAGTTGTAGGTGGGAGGTAGGTGAACGGTAAGTGAGATGTGATACGTGAGCGGTAGATGGAAAAATAGGCGAGTAGTAAGTGAGATTCTTAATTAGGAAGCTAATTAAATTGCGATGGACCGGCCTCTACATTACCCAACATGTAGGGCCGCAAAAAAATGGACTCACTGAAAAAGATAATATGGCACAAGAAAGGTACAGGAGATGATGGAGGTAGCAAATGGACTACAATTATATACAGAAGATAGATTGAAAAGCACATAAAAGAATATCCGGGTCTTAAATCAATCAGAACCCAAGATACAAACGCTTTACGGAATAACTTCTAAGAAATATAGGAA
>JXCR01135251.1:144477-188020 GCA_002079205.1 Phalaenopsis hybrid cultivar
ATGGGAAGACTTGGGCTTATTGTATTAAAAATGATCTTAATTTACTAGAATTAAATGAAAATATGACCTAAATAGGACACAATGGAGAAAAAGGATTCATGTAGCCGACCCCACACAGTGGGATTAAGGCTTTGTTGTTGTTGGACGTAATGGAGAAAAAGGATTCATGTAGCCGACCCCACGTAGTGGGATTAAGGCTTTGTTGTTGTTATTGTTGAAAAAGGATTCATGTAGCCGACCCCACGTAGTGGGATTAAGGCTTTGTTGTTGTTGTTGTTTGTTGTTTTGCAAAGTAAATATGAATAATAAATTAGAAAATTTTTATAGAAGATATAGACAACTATAAATAAGGTAAATATTAACTCTTTTAAATTATATTTATTTCTATGGCAGCACTTTCATTTATTTTTGGTTAATAAAATATAATGATAGAAAATGAAAATAGAAAAACATGATTATCATCGTTCGACCATTTATTCCAACCTTGTTTAATTTCAAGCTCAAAATCAGGTTAGACAAAAATAAAAGCTAAGGTACTTGTACACCTAATAGATCGAACACACCAACCACGCACTTAATGGTCTAGTGTTGACCAAGCCAATTGTACTAATTAGACTTACATTTGGAGATGACAAGCTACAGAGTATCTATGAAGTTCGTCAGCATTCACGGGAGTTCCTCATAAAAAATTGGCTAACCTTAAGTCTTCAGGCAAGCTCCTCCAGCTGAGCTCGCTCACATTTCCCGGATTCTTCCAAACTCGCCTGTACTAATTGTATCCTCCTAGCAAGCTCATGGACAGCTACCTAACTGGATCACCGAGCTCGATGAACAGTTGAACTCTAGTCCATTATTATATATGTAACTATTTATTAGTTGTATGTCTCCCACACCAAGAATCTTGTCAACGACAAGCTTCGCATAGTACATCCTATAACGTAGCTTTTTATTTTATTCAACCCCTATGCGGACACATAAGATCTATGGTGTATAAATCAGAAGTTAAAAAGGGATAAAATGAGGAGAATCTAACTTTATTCTCTTTCTCTCTCTCTAAAATCCTCAACTTCCTCTCTTTCTCCCTCTATCTCTCTCTCTCTAAAATCCTCAACTTCCTCCCACCTCTTTCACAAGATCTCTCCCGTATTGTATGGGTTCATGGATTATATGAGATCATACATCCTAAAGAGATTCAACAACCCATCCATAAACAAACCATCAAGCTACAATCAAATTAAAAAGGAATCAAAGGATGAGAAGAATATATCTTTGAATTGACACTTTTTGCTACCCATTCATGACCCTCAATCTGAAGAACACAAGAGTTAAACTGCCAAAGAACAATGATCCCAATCTGCAAAAGACCTAATACATAAGAATTTTGAATAAAATTCAATGATATGGTCATCATAAGTTAGAGCCACTCATTGCATCTTGATGAACTAATGATTATTTTTGAGAGGCTTAAGAAATATAACTTGACGATGTATCTCCTCAACCACAGATTGGCTGCAACTCTTCGGTCTAATATGCCTCAAAGGTCAACAGATGCGATCATCTAAACACCAGTGAAAATATCTTGAAAAGGAGGCCAAATCTATAGCATAGAGATATCAACCACAAAATAACAATCCCACTCATTTTTTTCTTCACTGTGTTGGTTCTGCATTGAGAAGCATGGATTTCAATAGGTCACGAACGTAGCCCTCTGTTCCAAGACACAGTGCTGCACTCGGCTCCAAGGCTTGTCTTTATTAGCTTATTTTTTCGTTCATTTCTTTTAGTTTTAGCAATAAATTAGTATAAAATGAATGACTTAGCTTCACAGAAAGAATTAAGAACTCATCATGCAAAGCAGAACTAAAGCCATTTAACCACTGCTTTCACAATAACGAGCATTCAGGCCAGCTAACTCGATAGCTTTCCAATAATTAAGAACTCACCTTGCTTCTTTAGCCTTTCGAGCGAGTACCTCGAACCTGGAAGACCTCTCCGCAGCCTCCTTCTTCGTATCCTCAAGCCTCCGACGAAGCATTTCCCCGACCGAACTGTTCGCGACGGCTTTCACCGCCGCAAAAGGAATTGCCGAGAAGATCAAGACCCCCGCGAGCTTTAAACAAGAAATTCACGAGACAGAAACAAGTCCCAGATATATCGCAATACAACCATACAAAGAGAGAAGAAGGAACACGAGAAAAAGAACGATGAGAAGTAACCACCTCCCATGATGCTCTGAAGGCGGTGACAGTTTGATTTCGCCGGCGGTGGACTTGCCTCCGATAGGAGAAAGAGATGAGGAATCGTTCCTGAGGAGAGACAGAAAAGGGCAGGGAGAAGAGAAGCGGCGAGAGCAGCGCCATTGGTGCGGAGAGCTGCAACCCTAGAAGAAGGTCCGGCTCTGTTATTTCACCACAACTCCCATCCGCAGATTGTTCCTAGATTTTGAGCTTGCAATTCTACATCCAATTAAACCTGATTTTTCACATTCAAAAAATGCCCAAAATTGTATATTCAAGTATACTAACTGTTGGAACCGAATTGTTCAAGAGCGCGCTGTAGTTGAATAGGAGAGAAGAGGGTCAGAATGTTCTGGGTGATGAAATAAGACCCCCTCCTATAACTATAAGAAGAAAATATTACGAATCTCATAAGTTGCATTCGAACAACGGCTATAATGCAACGGATGTCTTTTTTTTTTTTCTCTTCTGTGTATTGTAATCGTTGTCCGGATGCATCCAGACGGCAGACACAATATTTTTTCAGCTATAAGACACCCAACCCCTTTTGAGAGAAACTAGAGAGTGAATGCAACGGAGCTCTTTTTTTTTCCTCCTCCATGTATCGCAATCATTGTCCGGACGCATCTGGACGGCAGACGCAATATTTTTTCAGCTATAAAACACCCTATCCCTTTCTAGAGAAACTAGAGAGAGAATGAAAGGACTTCAAATCCACCATTTGGCCCTCCATTTACATGAGATGAAAAGCGAGAAAACAAGCCCCTCGTTCCCATTTGAAAAGATACTTTTCATTTTATTACCCATATTTTGAGGTATCTCTTTTAGTGTGAAAGTTGCAACTACTTTTTTTAGTACCTGGTTTGCTTCCCTCTACTCCTTGTCTTTAAGCATGCACTTCATAAGAACTAGCATACAAGGTAAATGGTTGCCAGCATCTTGGTATGATTAAGAAGGAGGTATGATCACTTTCATGACCCAAAATGTGCCTTCCTTAGTGTTTGATCCAATTCGCCCTGTCGATCTGAGGGCTAAAGAATGTTTTACTCTCTTTGGGCACCTTGGCTCAAAAATCAAGTTAATTGGGTCAAACTTGGTCAAGTCAAACATGCATAGCTCATCACTCGAGAAGGAACCTAAATTTTCAAAAACATCAAATATAATAGCTTGGCTGACATATTTCGTAGGTGTGTATATTTGATCCTTCGGTTCTCCAATTTTCCTATTTCTTTTGGAGGTTTATTACGAAAATTAAGAGAATTATCTTGCAAAAGTTTATGTTTGTGTGCAATCATTACATTCCTTTAAGGGTAGAGGTCTCGACAGAAATAGTTTGGGTTAACAATAATCACCTGATCACGGTATTGTATGGCAAAAGAAAGAAGTTAGAAGGCTCTTCAAGAAATCAAATGAAGAGAATGCACATCTAAGAATCTTTGATTTGTGTTTGCTTGGTTGATTTGGTATCCACTGCTTCCTTTTCACTTCCTGTGTGTTTCTTTTATTTATTTATTTCTATGAGTTCCTTTTTTGAAATCTAGTAGGGTTCTATGTGAGTGTGTTTGATACTTTTCTCTTTCTTAAAATTTTGTGCATGCATTCTGTGTTGTCACTCCTTTCATTGCTAATGGATTCATTACTCCCTATATGCAATGAAACATTTGTTAGTGCTAAGATCAATGATCTTAGTAAGATGTCCCAGGGCAAACATGATCTAATCTAGCAAAAGTGCATCTAGTATAATTGATATATGTTAAGAGTTTTTAAGGATTGTGAGCTCCCTAATACCCTCACATATGATTCTCTTTGTTATTTTCATGACCATTTTTATCTTGGGTTGCATTTCCCTCTCTGTCTAGAGCTTGTCAACATACTTAATCATTGTGAGTTGTTGTTGACACAAAATCTCCCTAAGTCATACACCATCATGTTATTGGACATGTTTGTGCAGAAGAAGAAGATCAAGTAGTCTCTCAAGTTATTCCAACACATTTTCACTGCGAAGGTTATAAGGATAAATTTGTGTTACTCTTATCCTAATGTTTAAAAATAGTGGGTTTGTAGAGCAAGATTTACTCGCAGAAGGAGCGGTACGATTTTGTGACTTTTTCTAGAGGGTGTTTGACTTCACTCGTGCTTAAGAGCTTCACTAAATAAAGAATTTAGATGCCTCCTATTTTAATAATTAAGGAAGACTGTTTTCATAAACTAGAGAACTTCAAGCTTGAAGGAAAGAGGTTTATCAATTTTAACATACTTGTTGACCTCACTTTTGGTTGAGGTCTAGTTTCCTCCTTAGTAGCCTATGTCTAGCCATAGGACTTTCCTGTTGACTATTCCTAGAATACTAGAAAAGGAACGAACCCTCAACATTATAAATTCTAAACTCTTTTTTACTCAACTTGAAGTTCCACATATTGGTCATAATCTCTAGCACTTAATAGGTGGGGTCAATATGAGGGAGCTCAAGGAGAGTCCCCATAGGATGGTCAAGCCTTAGGACTAACCCTGGGTGGTCTGGTCTTGGTTAGGCTAGCTTGCACACACTACACTTCCTTACACACCCCAAACCCTAAGACCCCTTGATTTAGTCTCCTGACTCCTTTTGGAGAGCTCATATGGATGGACCTAAGCTCCTAGCCCTTGATTAAGAGGGTTAAGACTAGCATATTGAGCATCCAAAATGAGTCCTCATATGGCTTCTATTGGTTTGACATGGTTTCATGACTTACTTGTCAATCTAAGCACAACATCACCAAATTACCAAAATACCCCTACAACCCTAATTTTTGCCAAAATTCCCAAAATTGCCCAAAACACCCAAATTTGTCCAAAAGTCATTTCAAATCATTCCCCACTATCCAAATTCACCAAAATTCAAAAATCCCCAAAATACCTCCAAAATTGCCAAAATTACCAAAATGCCCCTCATGACCCAAAATTTTAAAAAACTTCCCAAATATTCTCAATTTCAATTTTGAACCATCACATTGACCCAATTTGACCAAATGGATCCATTCTGATCAAAAGCCCCAAATTGCCCTTAAAGGCTCAATTTCCCAAAATTAGCCTTAATGTCAAGCCAATTGACCCCAATCTTGCCTAATTTCAATTTGAAATCAAAATTCAATATCCCTAATCATAATCTAAACAAAATACAAGCCCAATTTGACCCAATTGTAAGCTCAATTCCAACCCAAATAAAAAAAAGCCCCAATTTTAACCATATGCCCAAATTCCACCAAATTGACTTTCAATTCAATTCAAAATCACTTGAAATCCTTTCAAAACTCTTCATGACATCTCCTTACATCAAATTAAACATTTTATTGACCCCAATTTTAGCCCAAATTCACCCAAATTTCAAAATCCCAAGCCCACCACACTTAATTCCAAAAGCCCAAATTCAAAGCCCACATGGCATGAAATTCCTTCGCATCATCCATCTAATCAAAATCATTCCCTAAGTTTTAAATCCATGATCAAATCATTACATATTAATCCTCATGAAAAAATCCACAAAAATACCCCATAAAATAAAAAAAAATCCCTTTCATGCAAATGACCAAGCCATGAAGCCATCCCCAAGCACATGCAAGCCATGTGAGTCATGCTCATATCATCATGCTATTTTGGGCAAGAGGAGGAGCCTCTTAAGTGGTCCGCTCACACATGATTAACCACTCCCATGACTCACTTAAGCACACCATTAGCCCTAATCCACTTGGATGGGGACTTCACCATGTTAACCCAGTTGAAGCACCTGATTTTCTTCAGCACCCAAACCTTCCTTGATGGGTGAGCCTAACACCAAATCATGCCATTGAATCAAATTGACCCAAAATCCTTCCCCCATTCTTCTTTAATACAAAACCTTTACACATGACCAACCCCAATTGACTTCACAAAAACCAAGCCCTGATCCCCCTGACAAAATGGTGACCTAACCCTGGCTGCCAACCACCATAGCTGCAGAAAACACCATGGCCAAGAGAGCCCATATAGTCAAAACCCAAAATTGAACCCATCCAAGAGGCACCAATCCAGTTGGCCATTGGAGCATTTCCGCCCTCCACATAGGCAACAACCCAACCACCTCAGCTTGGCCTGAGAGCCACCCTGGCCCCTTCTATTTAAAATCACCCCCCACGACCAAGGGGAGGAGTTGTTGAAATTCCTTGGGGAAACCCTGACAAATTGTTCCCAGAGCTTCTTCAAGACCTCTTGAGTTCAATACAACCATCTTTCAGCCCTCAAACCAGGACATAATTTCCCATAGCTCCACAGTGCACCAAAGTCAAATTAATTGCACCCACACCATCCCCTGGTGAAAGAAGAAGATCCACCATAAAAGCCCCATCGCCAAACCACCCTAGCATAGACTTCGTTCAACAACCTAAATCGGCCTTGGTTGAAATCATACCTAGGCAATTAACCACGGCCCAAGGCTTCATCTAGGAGCTCTCTAGACTCAGCTCAAGCTTTTGGAAACACTCAATCGAGGCCACACCTCTTGGGCAAAGGTATTGAACTCTCCCCTTAAACCAAGCCTATTTTAATTCTCCATGCTCATAGAATTGATTAACCAAATGGATATGTTCTTCTAGTCTAGACGCGTCCATAGAAATAAACCATACTTGATTTGGTTGAGTATCAAACAAGATATTAATGTTGGAAGGTGGACAGTTCTCAAGTTGAACCAGTTCAGGACGATGACGGAGAGCCGTCTGATCGTGTGTGTATCAGACGGACGGCTGAGATCATCTTGGATGAAGTCTCGGTGTGTGAATAGCAGGCTGACTCAACTGGAGGTGCTCAACTAGAAGCAGACGCGTACACGGATTGGAGCGGACGAGGATGGGGTGGCGCTGACTAATTTAAGTAGAAAAATCAAGATTTTCTAATTTATTTAAATGACCAGATCTTTTAAAATCCATAACTTTGCATAAAAATCATAAAAATAAAATAAAAATACTCTCATGCTCAGTGAACAGAGGAGAACAATGTGAAAATGGTTTAATGTTTGTTTGATGCATGATTTTTAATTAATTAAATAGTGTATTTCTTATTTGGATTCTTCATTTTCATGGAAAATTCACCATGACTTGATTTTTGGGGCTTTGGTTCTCTCTATCATGAGGGATCTTCCCTTATTTTTCTAATGTCAGCGGAGGTCTCTCGGCAGAGATCTCTATTTTTCAAGTGCATCATATCTGTTTCGATAAACTAATCATAACAAATAAAATATTAATCAAAAAAATATAAAACTTGTTTTTGTAGGTTCATTGTGGTCAGAGGACCCTAAGAAAAATATAAACTTGGTTTAACTCATTAAGAATAACTCTAATTGTCATCAACCCAAAAAATAAAATATATTTAAATTAAAATAGTTATAAATGTAAATGGCATAAAAATTATTCTCCACTATAATCTAATACCAAAGGAGCTCCCTATAAAAATTTTAAGTCAATTGGAATTAATTTGATCACTAAAATGAATTAATCAAGTGCAATTACATTTTTTGGCATTAAAATAATTATAATAATTAAAATACAACTTAAAAATCACCAAATTGATTTTGGAAGCTCCATATGACCAGAGGAACATAAGAAAAATAAAAGTGTAATTAAAATACATACTTCATTTTTAAGCTATTTTTAAGTATTTAAATAATTAAAAATTAATTAAAAATCATAAAAATTGCAAAATTGTGAAATAACATTAAAATGTCACATTTGGCTTCCTGATCACCTGAGACCAATTAAAACAGATTTCCTAATTTTCTAAGTCAAGATATTAATTTTTAAAGGCTTAAATGAATTTTCTTTAATTTTTCATCAAAATAATTCTAATAATTAAAATATAAATCACAATAATATGAAATTTGTTTCCTGGACTTAGAAAGATTAAAGAAAAATGTAAAATTTAATTTTCCATTAATACTAAAAATAAACAAATAATTCTAATAATTAAATTAAACCTCTAAAAATCATGAAAATTGATCCAAGTGGTCCTCTAACCTAGGTGAACATTTAGTAATTTTCTTAAGAACAGAGGTCTTGTTTTGGCTGGGTTATTGAATTTTCATTAAAAATCCCTATTTTTGCATTAAAAATAATTATAAAATTAAATAAATTCAGAAAAATCACATTTTCTTTTATGATACTTTAGTTATCCTATGAGTGGGGTAACATAAAAATCTTAGAGTCATGTGAGTTTGATTTAATGAATTATGAGGTGTTGAGGCCTTAAGGGCAAAAGGGTAGTTTTGGAATTTAAGCCCTAATTAATACTTAGATCTAACTTGGCCGGCGACTTATATATGCTTAAAATATAAGATAGATATGGACGTAATAAATATTCAATAATTGTAAAGTCACACTTATCAACGCAAGTATACGTATAGCTCAAGTAATATAGGGCTCTAATGGAGTCCTAGATATCGATCCCACAGGAAGTGGTTTAGAAATCAAGTAATATAGGGCTCTAATGGAGTCCTAGATATCGATCCCACAGGGAGTAATATTAGAATTATGTATAAAATATTCAATAATTGTAAAGTCACACTTATCAACGCAAGTATATGTATCGCTCAAAATATAAGATAAATATGGACGAAATAAATATTCAATAATTGTAAAGTCACACTTATCAACGCAAGTATACGTATCGCTCAAGTAGATTAAATATTCAATAATTGTAAAGTCACACTTATCAACGCAAGTATATGTATCGCTCAAGTAATGGATTCGATAAAGATGGATGTATAAAATATTCAATAATTGTAAAGTTACACTTATCAACGCAAGTATACGTATCGCTCAAGTAATATAAGTTTCAATATTTGTAAAGTCACACTTATCAACGCAAGTATACATATCGCTCAAGTAATATAGGGGCTTCAATAGAGTCCTAGATATCGATCCCATAGGGAGTAACTTTAGAACTACGAACTAAGATTTTAGAAAAGCATGTCCAAGATATCGATCCCATAGGGGGTAGTTTAGAATTACGAACTAAGATTTTAGAAAAGCAATACTTTAATCACAACAACGAAGTTCAATTTGCTTATCTGTCACTAATAGACAATTGAAATAAATACGTAATTTTAATAACAATTAAATAACTAATGATATTGAGGGGGGTTTAATTGTGATATTCAATATATAAGAAATCATCATTCTCCTTGTCAAGAAATCATAGTGAATTGATAAAATGAATTAGTTCAATTTATATTGTGTCAAATAGGAGCATACATATTCTTTACATTTTAGTTCAGACATAAAGAACATTGACTAATCCTACTCTTCTTTACTGAATCTACGGCTAGGCTGGGAGGATATCAGCTCTCACTTCAGAGCTCCCACGTTCCCATCACTTGAGGGCTAACATCTACACTTCAGCACCCAAACGATAAGACCGAATTGAGGATTTTAGTCTGTCACTCTANCTAGTTGAATAGGAGAGAAGAGGGTCAGAATGTTGTGGGTGATGAAATAAGACCCCCTCCTATAAGGAGAAAATATTACGAAGCTCACAAGTTGCATTCGAACAACGGCTATAGTGCAACATATGTCTTTTTTTTTTTCTCCTTTGTGTATTGTAATCGTTGTTCGGATGGATCCAAACGGCAGACGCAATATTTTTTCAGCTATAAGACACCCAACCCCTTTTGAGAGAAACTAGAGAGAGAGAATGCAACGGAGGTCTTTTTTTTTTCCTCCTCCGTGTATCGCAATCATTGTCCGGACGCATCTGGACGGCAGACGCAATATTTTTTTCAGCTATAAGACACCATATCCCTTTCTAGAGAAACTAGAGAGAGAATAAAAGGACTTCAAATCCACCATTTGGCCCTCCATTTACATGAGATGGAAAGCGAGAAAACAAGCCCCTCATTCCCATTTGAAAAGATACTTTTCATTTTATTACCCATATTTTGAGGTGTCTCTTTTAGTGTGAAAGTTGCAACTACTTTTTTTAGTACCTAGTTTGCTTCCCTCTACTCCTTGTGTTTAAGCATGCACTTCATAAGAACTAGCATCCAAGGTAAATGGTTGCCAGCATCTTGGTATGATTAAGAAGGAAGTATGATCACTTTCATGACCCACAATGTGTCTTCCTTAGTGTTTGATCCAATTCGCCCTACCGATCTGAGGGCTAAAGAATGTTTTACTCTCTTTGGGCACCTTGGCTCAAAAGTCAAGTTAATTGGGTCAAACTTGGTCAAGTTGAACATGCATAGCTCATCACTCGTGAAGGAACCTAAAGTTTCAAAAACATCAAATATAATAGCTTGGCTGACCTATTACGTAGGTGTGTAGATTTGATCCTTCGGTTCTCCGATTTTCCTATTTATTTTGGAGGTTTATTACGAAAATTAAGAGAACTATCTTGCAAAAGTTTATGTTTGTGTGCAATCATTACATTCCTTTAAGGGTAGAGGTCTCAACAGAAATAGTTTGGGTTAACAATAATCACCTGATCACGGTATTGTATGGCAAAAGAAAGAAGTTAGAAGGCTCTTCAAGAAAACAAATGAAGAGAATAGGCATCTAAGAATCTTTGATGTGTGTTTGCTTGGTTGATTTGGTATCCACTGCTTCCTCTTCACTTCCTGTGTGTTTCTTTTATTTATTTATTTCTATGAGTTCCTTTTTTGAAATCTAGTAGGGTTTTATGTAAGTGTGTTTGATACTTTTCTCTTTCTTCAAATTTTGTGCATGCATTCTGTGTTGTCACTCCTTTCATTGCTAATGGGTTCATTACTCCCTATATGCAATGAAACATTTTTTAATGCTAAGATCAATGATCTTAGTATGATGTCCCAGGGCAAACATGATCTAATCTAGCTAAAGTGCATTTTGAATTGCTATAAGTTAAGAGTTTTTAAGGATTGTGAGCTCTCTAATACCCTCACATATGATTCTCTTTGTTATTGTCATGACCATTTTTATCTTGGATTGCATTTCCCTCTCTATCTAGAGCTTGTCAGCATACTAAATCATTATGGGTTGTTGTTGACACAAAATCTCCCTAAGTCCTACACCATCATGTTCTTGGACATGTTTGTGCAGAAGAAGAAGATCAAGTAGTCTCTCAAGTTATTCCAGCACATTTTCACTGTGAAGGTTATAAGGATAGATTTGTGTTACTCTCATCCTAATGTTTGAAAATAGTGGGTTTGTAGAGCAAGATTTACTCGCAGAAGGAGTGGTACTATTTTGTGACTTTTTCTAGAGGGTGTTTGACTTCACTCATGCTTAAGAGGTTCACTTGATAAAGACTTTAGATGCCTCCTTTATTCATAATTAAGGAAGCCTGTTTTCATAAACTACAGAACTTCAAGCTTGAAGGAAAGAGGTTTATCAATTTTAACATACTCGTTGACCTCACTTTTGGTTGAGGTCTAGTTTCCTCCTTAGTAGCCTAGTTTCTAGCCATAAGACTTTCCTGTTGACTATTCCTAGAAGACTAGAAAAGGAACCCTCAACATTATAAATTCTAAACTCCTCTTTACTCAACTTAAAGTTCCACATATTGGTCATAATCTCTAGCACTTAGTAGGTGGGGTCAATATGAGGGAGCTCAAGGAGAGTCCCCATAAGATGGTCAAGTCTTAGGACTAACCCTGGGTGGTCTGGTCTTGGTTAGGCTAGCTTGCACACACTACACTTTCTTACACACCCCAAACCCTAGGATCCCTTGATTTAGTCTCCTAACTCCTTTTGGAGAGCTCATATGGATGGACCTAAGCCCCTAGCCCTTGGTTAAGAGGGTTAAGACCAGCATATTGAGCATCCAAAATGAGTCCTCATATGGCTTGTATTGGTTTGACATGGCTTCATGGCTTACTCGTCTATCTTAGCCCAAGATCATCAAATTACCAAAATACCCCTACAACCTTAATTTTTGGCAAAATTCCCAAAATTGCTCAAAACACCTAAATTTTTCCAAAAGTCATTTCAAACCATTCCCCACTATCCAAATTCACTGAAATTCTAAAATCCCCAAAATACCTCTAAAATTGCCTAAATTACCAAAATGTCCCTCATGACCCAAAATTTTAAAAAATTCCTGAATATTCCCAATTTCAATTTTGAACCATCACATTGACCCAATTTAACCAAATGGATTCATTTTGATCAAAAGCCCCAAATTGCCCTTAAAGGCCCAATTTCCCCAAATTAGCCTTAATATCAAGCCAATTGACCTCAATCTTGCCCAATTTGAATTCCAAATCAAAATTCAATACCCCTAATACTAATATAAACAAAATAAAAGCCCAATTTGACCCAATTGTAAGCTCAATTCCAACCCAAATAAAAAAAACCCCCCAATTTTGATCATATGCCCAAATTCCACCAAATTGACTTTTCAATTCAATTCAAAATCACTTGAAATCCTTTCAAAACTCTTCATGACATCTCCCTACATCAAATTAAACATTTAATTGACCCAAATTTTAGCCCAAGTTCACCCCAATTTCAAAACCCCAAGCCCACCACACTTAATTCCAAAAGCCCAAATCCAAAACCCACGTAGCATGAAATTCCTTCGCATCATCCATTTAATCAAAATCATTCCCTAAGTTTTAAATCTATGATCAAATCATTCCATATTAAGCCTCATGAAAGCTCCACAAAAATACCCCATAAAAAATCTCTTTTCATGCAAATGACTAAGCCAAGGGTAAGCCATGAAGCCATCCCCAAGCACATGCAAGCCATGTGAGTCATGCTCGTATCACCATGCTATTTTGGGCAAAAGGAGTCTCTTTAGTGGTCCCCTCACACATGATTATCCACTCCCATGACTCACTTAAGGACACTATTAGCCCTAATCCACTTGGATGGGGATTTCACCATGCTAACCCTGTTGAACCACCTGATTTTCTTCAGCACCCAAACTTTCCTTGATGGGTGAGCCCAACCCCAAATCATGCATTGAATCAAATTGACCCAAAATCCTTCCCTCATTCCTCTTTAATACAAAACCTTTACACATGACCAACCCCAATTGACTTCACCAAAACCAAGCCCTGATCCCCCTAACCAAATGGTGACCTGACCCTGACCGGTCGGCCACCTTAGCTGCCAGAAAACACCATGGCCAAGAGAGCCCATATGTTCAAAACCCAAAATTGAAATCATCCAGGTAGCACCAATCTAATTGGCCATTGGAGCCTTTCTGCCCTCCACCTAGGCAACACCCCAGCCACCTCAGCTTGGCCTGAGAGCCACCATGGCCCCTTCTATTTAAACTCACCCCCCACGACCAAGGGGAGGAGCTGTTGAAATTCCTTGGGGAGACCCTGACAAATTGTTCCCAGAGCTTCTTCAAGACCTCTTAAGTTCAATACAACCATCTTCTAACCCTCAAACCATGACATAATTCCTTATAGCTCCACAGTGCACCAAAGTCAAATTAATTGCACCCACACCATCCCCTGAGTGGAAGAAGAAGATCCCCCATAAAAGCCCCATCACCAGACCACCCTAGCATATACTTTGATCAACAAACCAAATCGGCCTTGGTCAAAATCATACCTAGGCAATTCACCACAACCCAAGGCTTCATCTAGGAGCTCTCTGGACTCAGCTCAAGCTTTTGGAAGCACCCAATTGAGGTCACACCTCTTGGGCAAAGGTATTGAACTCTCCCCTCAAACCAAGCCTATTTTAATTCTTCATGCTCATAAACTTGATTAACCGTATGGATATGTTATTCTAGTCTAGACGCGCCCATAGAAACAAACCGTACTTAATTTGGTTCAGTATCAATCAAGATATTAATGTTGGAAGGTGTACAGTTCTCGGGTTGAACCAGTTGGGGACGATGACGGAGATTCGTCTGATCGCATGTGTATCGGACAGACGGCTGAGATCACCTTGGATGAAGTCTCAGTGCATGAATAGCTAGCTGACTCAACTGGAGGTGCCCAACTAGAAGCAGACGAGTACACGGTTTGGAGCGAATAAGGATGAGGTGGCACTGACTGGTTTAAGTAGAAAAATCAAGATTTTCTAAGTTATTTAAATGACCAGATCTTTTAAAATCCATAACTTTGCATAAAAAATCACAAAAATAAAATAAAAATACTCTCATGTTTAGTGAACAGAGGAGAACAATGTGGAAATGGTTTCATGTCTGTTTGATGCATGACTTTAAATTAATTAAATAGTGTATTTCTTATTTGGATTCTCCATTTGCATGGAAATTTCACTATGACTTGATTTTTGGGGCTTTGGCTCTCTCTATCATAAGGGATTTTCTCTGATTTTTCCAAGGTCAGGGGAGGTCTCTAGGCAGAGATCTCTATTTTTCAAGTGTATCATATATGTTTTGGTAAACTAATTATAATAATTAAAATATTAATAAAAAATATATAAAACTTGTTTTGGTAGGTTCATTGTGGTCAGAGGACCCTAGGAAAAATATGAACTTGTTTAACTCATTAAGAATAACCCTAATTGTCATCAACCCAAAAAAATGAAATATATTTAAATTAAAATAGTTATAAATGTAAATGGCATAAAAATTATTCTCCACAATAATTTAATACCAGAAGAGCTCCCCATAAAAATTTCAAGTCAATTGGAATTAATTTAACCACTAAAATGAATTAATCAAGTGCAATTACATTTTTTGGCATTAAAATAATTATAATAATTAAAATACAACTTCAAAAATTACCAAATTGGTTTTGGGAGCTCCTTATGACCAGAGGAACATAAGAAAAATAAAAGTGTAATTAAAATACATACTTCATTTTTAAGCTATTTTTAAGTATTTAAATAATTAAAATTAATTAAAAATTATAAAAATTGTAAAATTGTGAAATAATATTAAAATGTCACATTTGGCTTTCTAATCACTTGGGACCAATTAAACAATTTTCCTAATTTTCTAAGTCAAGATATTAATTTTTAAAGGCTTAAATGAGTTTTCTTTAATTTTTCATCAAAATAATTCTAATAATTAAAATATAAATCACAATAATATGAAATTTGTTTCTCTAGGTTTTCTAGACTTAGAAAGATTTAAGGAAAATGTAAAATTTAATTTTTCATTTAAATAATATTTTATGTTTAATTAAAACTAAAAATAAACAAATAATTCTAATAATTAAATTAAACCTCTAAAAATCATGAAAATTGATCAAAGTGGTCCTCTAACCTAGGTGAACATTTAGTAATTTTCTTAAGGATAGAGGTCTTGTTTTGGCTGAGGTATTGAATTTTCATTAAAAATCTTTATTTTTGAATTAAAAATAATCATGAAATTAAATAAATTAAGAAAAAACTCATTTTTTCATCAAATATTTTAGTTATCCCATCAGTGGGGTAACATAAAATTCTTAGAGTCATGTTTGATTTAATGAAGTATGAGGTGTTGAGGTCTTAAGGGCAAAAGGGTAATTTCGGGATTTAAGCCCTAATTAATACTTAGGTCTAACCAAAGGAAAAATGGGTAATAAATGATCTTAATTGACATGTCTTGATGATTGAAACATGAAAGGGATAAATGGTAGCAACCAATCTCACTTTGGTCTCATTAAGGACAAAATTTATAATTTTTTAAATTAATGAAATTTGGAAGAGCAATTAAATAAGAAGATATTGAGGTTGGGGGTTTGACTTTGGAAGATCATAACTCATTGATTTAAAACTCTGATTAATAGTTCTGAAATGATTTCTTGATAAGGGTTAAAAGTATAAATATTCAAATTTTCCTAAAAAAATTACAAATCTACCCATTAAGTTTTACGGGCTTAGTGGTGAATCAAGCTTAATCAAAATTTTGTCTAATGAGGTTTAGAAAATGACCTATAATTAATTTGAAACTTTAAAACAGTACAAGCCCATCTTAAAAAAAAAGAAACCGGCTAAGTCCCTTACTTAAGCCAAATAGCCCTTAAGGGTCTTTATCTATATAATTTGTAAGTGAAACATCAAGTGATAATTACACCACTTAAGGGAATAATCCAAACATTAAGGTTCATTAAGCATAAGGGTATAAATTGGGTGAACCACATAGCAAACATAATAAGGCCAAAATGAACTCGAGACGACTCGAGGGACTATGACATGTCCAGGGTAACCCAAGACCTTTTCATAATCCTTTGGGAATCTCGGAGGACACTTGGACATATTATGATTTTCTTAATGGAATCATCCCCAGAGATGAACAAATTGAACCCATTAGGGTATAACATAGGATCTGGTAGACACACCTCAAACCTGTGTTCTTTGCTTTTACTACAAAATTATACATATGCTTTGCAAATACTGACCTTTCAGGTGAAGGAATGGGAAGAATCGACATGTACACTTTTAATTTATTGCATTGCAATTTACTTTTATTTCTTTGCACCTCTTGTTCCCTGCTTATAAACGTGCATGTTAAACAACAAAATCACCATGTGTGTCAAAACTGAAACTTTTAGGATATCCACAGAACTGAAACCGAAACCCAAATTTAAAAAATCAAAACAACATAAAATTCACCGCCACAATAGAAAAAATATAAGACAACTCAAAATTTAATCACAAACAAAACAATATAAAAATTGCAACTATATTAAAATGTCTCCATCGGATGATCGGGAATCTCACAGATGAGGTAACCTACGGTTGCTAACGAGATTTCCCACGGTCTAAATAAAAGTATGGAACTCATTGAGTTGAGTTTAGTAAATTTATTTGGACTAAGTGAATCTGAAGAAAATAGCGGTGCCAGAACGAGGAAACTATGAGATCCTAACCGGTGTCGCTCTAATCAACTTTAACATCCCCCATGATATTTAAATAACCATAACCTTAGGAAAAATTTTATTTGACATCAAGACTTAACACATTAAAAAACTTAAACTTGCTACTACGAAGAGTTTGGAGCTAGTATTGTGAGCAGCACAATCATCTTCAACAGCAAAACATGTCTACACCAACTGAACCATTCCTTAGAATTAAATAATAAGCCATAGGATTTTGAGGTTATTCTTCTAGTGTGACATAAGTCCTCAACTTTTCTTCATACATTTGTATAGCCCTGCTATATAATTTAAGCCCTAACTCGTCTTAGATTCTGAGGTTGTCGTTCGTCACGGCCTAAACCCTCACATCTTCCAGGTTATTTGTGTGATCTTTTCACACGAATGTAAGCCCTAATTAATAAAATTGGCATGATGAAACATTTAAATATTTCTCCTCAAAATTGAAGCCGAAAAATAGGATAGCTTGGGAAGTCATTAAGGTTCTCCTTAGGATCCGTGACATCCCCTAGTTCTTCTTCCTTTGGATTCCAAAAATAAAATATTTCAAATTTGAGTCATTCTCCTTTCACACATTTTTGTTTGATCTCTTTGAAAAGACCAATCTTCTGATTTTTATCGAGAGTTTTCTTAGGTGACTTCAGCTATCTAAGATGTAATTAATTATAAGGGCTTGCCTTTATAGAAAACTTTCAAGAACCCAATTTAATATAAACCCTATTTAATTTTTCATATTAAAAAGGGAAACTTGTTGGCTTATAATAAAATGTTTTCGCAGACCAAACAGATGTCATATATTTCTTAGTTTATTTGATTGAGTCTCACTATCAAGTCATGTGTTTATCTTTCGAGTTAGATACATTGCTTGAGATGTAGTGCTCTTTCATCTAAACTATGAAGAATATGAAATCTGTTTGATTTCATATTTTTCTAAGCTAAATATATATATAAATTAATTGTCATTCCGAAGCGAGCATCAGGATTTTCATTCCGGCGACTGACAGCTTCCACAAGACTCCTAAATTTGTGCCTACAATACTCTAAAGAGCCTTTATTTGTAAGTTCACCTTTATGTGGATATATAATGATCCATAATGCAGTGATGCACAAATCAACCAGGCAAGTATACATGTTGATCACGTAATATTCAAATTATTAAGTATGAGTTATCGATCCCACGATAAATATGTTACTTCACAATAATATATTAATTAATAATATGTTAATTTTTACTTTAATTCAAAGGGTTTTAATTTTTAAAAAGATTTCTAAAGTTCCAAGATTATACATTAAAAAATAAAAGGTAATTGTGTTGCTAATATTAAAAAATTTTCTCTTAATTGATTTATATAATTTTTTAAGTTCATCAACTATATCATCCTATTGTAGTTGAAAATAAGGGACAAGGACTTCTTTTCTCTTCTAAGATATAATAAGCATTGGAATTTCATATTATGATTATATTCCCTTAACCCTACAAAAAACTTCCACAATCCATATTCACCTAAATGGTTAAAAACAACTACTGATAACATTTCTATTCCATTAAATATTTATATTTTAGTCTGGTTGTGCTTTTAATCCTCTTTCGATAGTCCTATGTTACAACATGTGTTAAAAAAATCAAAATTGCTAACTGGACATGTAAATAATGAATGAAAAGTTAAAACATCAACTTATACATTCAGATGCTTAAGAATCAAATATGAGTTCACTTAGTACTTTATAACCAATCCAAAGAAGAAATTGTTTAGTTCTTGCTCATAAGCAAAAAAGAAAATATGAAATTCATTCAATCAAAGGCAAACTTACAAGTAAAGAAAAATAGAAAAATTAGAAAGATTATTCTTGATCCCAAGTGAATCCTTCTTCCAAAGTATTTCACTAATTTGCTTCCTTCTTAATTGTTTCTCAAAATAAGTTCTCACATTCATCATACACTTAGAAGTGAAAACCCTAAGACTAAAGAGACTAATATATANCACATGCTTCAAGTGGCTAGGCAGTATTTTTAACTCAAGTTCATGTGGTTTTATAATTGATAGGAATATATTTTTATCAGCATTTTTCGTAATATCCAAAATCTCAAATATTTCCTGAACATAATCTAAATCTTCATTTTTTAATTCGTCCAGAATAACTTCCTCACTCTTTTCAAATTGTTCCTTTTCTTCAAATTATTGAGTATGAGTTATGGATCCGACGATAAATGTGTTACTTCACAATAATAGATTAATTAATAATCTGTTAATTTTTTACTTTAATTCAAAGGCTTTTAATTTTTGAAAATTTTTTTAAAGTTCAAAGATTTTACATTAAAAAATAAAAGGTAATTGTGTTGCTAATATTAAAAAATTTTCTCTTAATTGATTTATTAATTTTTTAAGTTCATCAACTATATTATCCTATTGTAGTTGAAAATAAGAGACGATGACTTCTTTTCTCTTCTAAGATATAATAAGCATTGGAAGTTCATATTATGATTATATTCCCTTAACTCTACAAAAAAACTTCCACGATCCATATTCACCCAAATGGTTAAAAAGAACTACTGATAATATTCTATTCTATTAAATGTTTATATTTTAGCCTGGTTGTGCTTCTAATCCTCTTTCGATAGTCCTAAGTTACAACATGTGTTAAAAAAATCAAATTGTTAACTGGACATGTAAATAATGAATGAAAAGTTAAAACATCAACTTATACGTTCAGATGCTTAAGAATCAAATATGAGTTCACTTAGTACTTTATAACCAATCCACAGAAGAAATTGTTTAGTTCTTGCTCATAAGCAAAGAAGAAAATATGAAATTCATTAAATCAAAGGCAAACTTACAAGTAAAGAAAAATAGAAAAATTAGAAAGATTATTCTTGATCCCAAGTGAATCCTTCTTCCTAAGTATTTCACACATTTACTTCCTTCTCAATTGTCTCTCAAAATAAGTTCTCACATTCATCATACACTTAGAAGTGAAAACCCTAAGACTAAAGAGACTAATATATAACACTAGTAATCCTCATATTTTCCAAAGCCTCCCCTCATATAGAATTTCAGGCTAAATCATCACTAGAATTGCAAAAACTAAAGTAAGTCGGTGTTAAATGTCAGGCACTTTGATGTGAGCTGCAGTACTACAACATGACACAGTGGAGATGGATTTCATTCTCTAAAATTTTGAATCAGGTCATCAGTGTACATCTCTGTCTTCTAAAAGTTGGGTCGATATTGGTGTGGGTGCTCGGGCACTTGTTAAGGCATCGTGTTGTCATGATCTTAAGTTTTTGACTTATAAAATAACACTTCGGGTCTAAAGACACTGCTCCACCAATATTGTGATATTGTGTACATTCACCAAAATATTGCATTCTTAGCATTGGGATTCTATGTCACAATTTGCAATTATCCTTCAAAAGGTATATTCTATATGTATATTGCACACGTAGACAACATACACCACTGAAAAGCATAGTAAAGATACAAATATGTAGGAAAAAAAACCATTGAACTATAATGCTTTGAACATTTATCGGATTCCCATAAACATATACATCATTTGACCTCAAGTAATCTTTTATCCAAATGTAGAGTATTCTGGTAGTTATAATCATACGATTAAATGTTCTTTAAATAATATGAGTGTATGTAATAAAGTGCACAAATATTATTACAGAATTGAATCAATACTCTCCAATAATCCCAACATTACTCATATTATTATTCTTCTAATATAATCATTCTTAAAACACCAAATGCAGTATTCACTAAAATAAATTTGATTAACAAGTATCTATAAATTTTAACTTTTATCAATCAAATAATCTTAATTCAGATTCTCATTCTAAATATAATATTATTAATTTCAATCGAAGGGGCTTTAGATTATTTAATTTTGAGAAGAATATTGATACAAATTTTTCATTTTTTTTTAAATTTAACCTCAAACTTCACCTCATATGCTTACATATTTCAATCTTTTAATCTTTGAGTCTTCTCAATTTTTNAAGCCTCCCCTCACATAGAATTTTAGGCTAAATCATCACTAGAGTTGCAAAAACTAAAGTAAGTCGGTGTTAAATGTCAGGCACTCTGATATGAGTTGTAGCACTACAGCATGGCGCAGTGGAGTTGGATTTCATGCTCTCAAATTTTGAATCATGTACATCTCTATCTTCTAAAATTTGGGTCAATATTGGTGTGGGTGCTTGGGCGCTTGTTAAGGCATCATGTTGTCATGCTCCTAAGTTTTTGACTTATAAAATTACACTCCGGGTCTCAAGACATTGCTCCACCAATATTGTGATATTGTGTACATTCACCACAATATTGCATTCTTAGCATTGGGGTTCTATGTCACAATTTGTAATTATCCTTCAAAAGGTATATTCTATATGTATATTGCACACGTAGACAACATACACCACTGAAAAGCATAATAAAGATACAAATATGTAGGAAAAAATACCATTGAACTATAATGCTTTGAACATTTATCGGATTCCCATAAACATATACATCATTTGAACTCAAGTAATCTTTTTATCCAAATGTATACCCTGGAGTATTCTGGTAGTTATAATCATATGATTAAATGTTCTTTAAAAAATATAAGGAGTGAATGTAATAAAGTGCACAAATATTATTACAGAATTGAATTAATACTCACCAATAATCCCAACATTACTCATATTAGTATTCTTCTAATATAATCATTCTTAAAACACCAAATGCAGTATTCACTGAAATAAATTTGATTAACAAGTATCTATAAATTTTAACTTTTATCAATCAAATAATCTTAATTCAGATTCTCATTCTAAATATAATATTATTAATTTCAATCAAAGGGGCTTTTGATTATTTAATTTTGAGAAGAATATTGATACAAAATTTTCATTTTTTTTTAATTTTAACCTCAAACTTCACCTCATATGCTTACATATTTCAATCTTTTAATCTTTGAGTCTTCTCAATTTTTTTTTTTATTTTTCTTCATTTTTATTCGAGGATTACAATATCTAATTAAGCCTATTTGATAATTTTGAATACCAATTCTTTACTACTCAAGAGAATAAAACAATTTCCAATTGTTATTACAACTATCATAGATTAAATGATAAATAACCTTTCATTAAGCTATTTAAAATGATAATTATTCAAGTTTTTATACACTTATTTTATTAAATTTATTTTTATTCAATTGTGTTTGAGTGTTATAGGACGCAATGGAGAAAAAAGATTCATGTGGCCGACCCCACGTAGTGGGATTAAGGCTTTGTTGTTGTTGTTGTTGTACTGGAATAGAGGACTGCTCCCCAATCGACACAACTATGTCGGTCCGCAACCTTGGCCTCTTCAGACTAATGTAAACCTTTCGTAACCCCGCAGTTTATCATCAATTGGCAGGATCCCTCCAATACCTTACGGTGACTCATTCAAATATTGCATATGTTGTCAACGAGCTGTGTCAATTTATGCAATCTCCTACAACAGCCAACTACAAATCTCTCACACATATCTTTTGATTTCTGAAGGGCATAAGCCATTTTGGGTTGGAAATTTATCTGGGAGACCTCCAATTAAACTCATATGTGGATGTCGTTTGGGCAGGTGACAACCTAGACCACAAATCTACCACAAGTGTGCTCTTTGGTGACACATTAATTTCGTGAATANACACTTCTCATCCTCCACCTCCTCATTGTCCTTATCATTACATTCTTCTTCCTAGATAGGCTGTGTTGGGGAAGAATAGTTATGACACATTGGAGTAGTCAGGAACTGAATAGCATCTAGACTAATGTTCAACGAGTAATGTTGAAACATGTTGACTAAAGCTGAATTAAAATTAACTTGATTTGCAAATTGTTGTTGATCCGATCCATATAATGGTTAAACTTGCGAGCTATATCTCTGTGAAAACTTCTCATATCAGATACAAAACTGCTAACCTCAGATTGTCTGCCAGCCATGAAACCAGTCAATGACCTAGCTACGGAAGAGAGGGATAGACAGAGGTATGAGTTGAATTCTCGATAATCTCAGTAAATGAATACCTGTAAGAAATAATAGTCATGGATCGACTAGCAAGTAAGTGTTCATCATAATATCCACAAACAAAAATAATGGATCAATGGACTAAACCAAAGTTGGGAAAGCACCCCCTCCCCCCCACAACAATAATGTTTAAAATAGATAATGGATGATATAACCAATGTCAATCAATTTTCCTGCTTAAATACAAAAAATTAAGGATGACACAGTTGTTACTAACCTCATTAATTTTCATGGAACCCTTTGGCCTTTGCCGGATGATTGAAGATGCTTTATGGAACCGACTCTTTCATTGGATTGACTCTCCCGTGGGATAAATAAATGTGTCGAGTCGGCTTCCTTTAGATTGGTGGCCGAGACGCTCTTTTAGCTCATTTTCTCATGAGTAACTTTGAATTGGATCACTCAATCTTTTTTCTTATAAGCTTATAGACTCAGTCAAGTTGGCCTGGTTGTCTCGACTTCTCTGGCTTGGCTGGTCCGACTTGGCAGGCCTCACGAGCCAGTTGCAGGAGATCTTCCTCCACCACATTCTTCTCTTCCGGACTGTTAGATTTCCGAAAGATTTGTACTGACACATTTTTTATGTAGAATATTCTTTGATTACAATAAAACTTAATTATAATTCATTATTTTTTTATTCAATTTGAATAAATTAGTTAGATACTAATTCAAAATTTATTCAATTGCTTCTCTATTTAAGTTTGAAATTTATATGAAAAATCAAGCATTTATTCAAATTTTAGCTTATTTACTAACTCAAAAGTTCTCATTCAATTAATATAATAAATAAAGTACAAATCAAATAAAATTTTAACTGCTTTAATGGAGCACTGCAGAGAAAAAAATCAAGTTGATATGAATTGATCGCTCTATCAATTAGAGATTTCACTCTTTATTAAAACAATACCGTTAGGTCATGTGCGAACCCTAGAGAGAGAAAGGACCGAGTTTATAAATTCAAACTGGGTATCGTCCTCCTCACGTGCGTCGCACGTGCATTCTCCCAATTCCACTCTTGAATCCCGTAAAACTATATCGCAACCGTACGTTTAAATCTTTTGTTCTTGTTAAAGAAGATGCACGGTTTGGATGAGGTAGTTTTCCACCGTCTTACAACTGGATAGAGAGGATGGAAATCATTCTTCCGTACCAAAGCGGGCCGCACTTAATAAATTTTGAATTCGTGGTCTTCAACTCTTCTCTGGTGCTCGTCTTTCTCCCAATCGGCAGCAATGGAGACGCCCTCGATCCCTGCGGCGGCTGAGTTCGATCTGGAGGCTGAGTTCGATCTGGAGGCTGAGTTCATAGCATCTAAGCGTAAGACAGGAAACGAATGGGAGCTTTACAAGGAGAATGTGAAGCCTCTTAAGCGTGGCCGCAAAGTCGAAACCCTCAACGATGCCCTACAATCGCAAACCAACAATGCCGCGAGAAAAGCTCTTCTACAGACTCGAAGGTATTTAACTTGGATTTGTATTGTTGAGATGTTTGTTTAGGCTGCTTGAAGTCTGACCTCTTTCTTCTTCGCGTTTCTTGAGCCAGGCGGATGATCGACGCGATTGATGAGTATAAGGGGGAGGATCATCTACAGCCGTGGATCGAGTAAGTTATTTCACTTCCTCTTTCGCTTCACGTTCTGTCTCACATTGGGTGTTGCAAAATTTAGGGTTATTTTCTTTTGGCAGAACTAGTTAAATCTTGCTGAAATCTATATTCTCGTCTTTGTTGTTGAGTTTATGAAATTTTCATGAAAAGGGCATTTTTTATCTTATTAAAGCAGGATTTAAGCTAAATAGGATTTAAGCAATATTTAGCATCAATCTTGACAGTTCTGGTGTCTTTACGGGTTGTTGGGCTTCAAGTAGGGTTTAACTTAATTAGTTTAGTAAATCCTGTAAATTAGGATCTAGTAAATTCTAAGGTATATTAATCCCGAAAATTATTTAGTATGATGGATATTAAATTTGGTTAAAGTTTGTGAGATTGTTTGACAATTTATTTCAGATTTGAATTTGTTAATTGAAATACGAATTTAATATTACATATTAAGATATAGTCATTAAGTCAAATTAATTTATCTCAATTTATGTTTATCTATAATTAATTATTTACTAAACTAATTATTCATTAATGTGAATTTGTTAAACTGATTATTTATTAAGCAATATTTTAACATTCATTAATTAATCATTAATAGAGTTGTAATCTAGTCGAGTATGTCATGAATTTGAGTTTGATCGGTCAAATCGTAAGTTATTCATGTTCAGTTCAAGCTTGACCCAAACTTTCACATATATGTTCCGCTCGCTCATATTTGATTTNTTAGTACATGTCTGAATGATGTGAACTTCTTCTCAATGATCTCACTTAGTGAACGAACAACACCCTTATAAAATATAATGTTGCCTAAGGACCATTATGACAAAATTTTTATCTCATTTATAGCCCTAGGTAGTCGGGATACTAATGATGATAATAATTCATTGCATTAACCAAAATTCAAATCATAAATTCAACATTTAGGGGGTTGTCTGCTAACAAATAAGTTTTAAGTTATTAGGATTTAGTCCTGTAAATTCGAATTTACTAAATCCTGAATGGGGTAAATCCTGAAAACTGTCTGGAGCAGATTTACTAAATCTGGTAAATCCATTTGAAGCTGTTTGGGGAATTTTGCCTATATCCAGGTTTTCTCTCCCCGGTATGTCCACCGATTCGCGTGATTTAGTGAAGTCAGGAATTACGGCCTAAATCTACTAAATCTGGATTTATCAAATCCACAGTTTTATATTGTCCAAAATGATCGTCTGGCAAGATTTTGCCTACATCCAGGTTAAATCCCGCTCTAAATACGTTACCAGAAAGCCCCTTGAGTTTGACATTTCATTTAGTTGCTCTTAAGTTCTAACTCATTCTCATCCAGCTTGCAAGAAAAGTTTCTCTAACATGCTTCACTTTGTGTTTAACAGGATCGATAACGGTAAATCCATATNCAAATGCAAGAAATAAATAGGTATAAAATCATGATAAAACAGGAAAATATTAAAAATAAATGCATGTAATGGAAATACAGAACATTCACTACACAAACATAAAAAATGAATATAAGAACTGAAATCCACCATAAAATATAAAAGCACAATAACACTAATAAAATGCAAAAAATATAATAAAATAAAGACAAAACAAAAAGTCACTTCTCATCCTCCACCTCCTCATTGTCCTTATCATCACATTCTTTTTCCTTGATAGGCTATGTTGGGGAAGTATAGTTATGACACATTGGAGTAGTCGGGAATTGAATAGCATCTAGACCAATGTTCAACTGGCAATTTTGAAACATGTTGACTAAAACTGAATTAAAGTTAGCTTGGTTTGCAAATTGTTGTTGATCTGATCCATATAATGGTTAAACTTGTGAGCTATATCTTTGTGAAAACTTCTCATATCAGATACAAAACTGCTAACCTCGGATCGTCTGTCAGCCATGGAACCAGTCAATGACTTAGCTATGAAAGAGAGGGATAGGCAAAGGTATGAGTTGAATTCTCGACAATCTTAGTAAATGAATACCTGTAAGAAACAATAGTCATGGATTGACTAGAGAGTAATTGCTCATCATAATATCCACATTAGCACTCCTTTTAAACACAAAACATAAATAATGGATCAAAGGCCTAAACCAAAGGTGGGAAACCCCCCCTTTCGATAATATACTACGTCACAAGTATAGAAATATAGACAACAAATGCAAGAAATAAATAGGTATAAAATCATGATATAATAGGAAAATATTAAAAATAAACACATGTAATGGAAATACAAAACACTCACTACGCAAACATAAAAAGTGAATATAAGAACTGAAATTCGCCATAAAATATAAAAGCACAATAACACTAATAAAATGCAAAAATGTAATAAAATAAGACAAAACAAAAAGTCACTTCTCATCCTCCACCTCCTCATTGTCTTTATCATTACATTCTTCTTTCTACATAAGCTGTGTTGGAGAAGTATAGTTATGACACATTGGAGTAGTCAGGAACTGAATAGCATCTAGACCAATGTTCAGCTAGTAATGTTGAAATATGTTGACTAAAGCTGAATTAAAATTAGCTTGATTTGCAAATTGTTGTTGATCGGATCCATATAATGGTTAAACTTGCGAGCTATATCTTTGTGAAAACTTCTCATATCAGATACAAAAATGCTAACCTCAGATCGTCTGTCAGCCATGGAACCAGTCAATGACTTAGCTACGGAAGAGAGGCATAGACAGAGGTATGAGTTGAATTCTCGATAATCTCAGTAAATGAATACTTGTAAGAAATAATAGTCATGGATCGACTAGCAAGTAAGTGCTCATCATAATATCCACAAACATAAATAATGGATCAATGGACTAAACCAAAGGTGGGAAAGCCCCCCCTTCCCCCAACAATAATGTTTAAAATAGATAAATGGATAATATAAACCATGTCAATCAATTTTCTTTCTTAAATACAAAAAATTAAGGATGATTCAGTTGTTACTGACCTCATTAATTTTCATGGAAGGCAAAAGTTTAACATATATCAAGTGATGACACAACTTTGACTCTTTATTCATAATAAAGGTGAAGAAATTTATGATTTTGCAGTTCATTATTCTCTACTGAGCTCGGTATTCAGTTAAAGAGTTGATCATCTGAATATAATAAGTTCAACAACTAGGAAATGAGAATACTCATCCATGGGTACATTGAGGGGTCTAATTATAGGATTAATGGTGGAGAGCTCAAAAGGGGTGTGCTTACTTATAACAAAGACTTTGTTGTCTTGTTTTTCTTTTGCATTCATGAAGAATTCTAGGATAATAAGAATAACATTGGATCCAGTCTCACTACAAACTTTTTCCCAACCTCTTTGAATGATTAAAATCTCAACCCTCACCCTCGGGATTAAGGAAACCATCCTCTGGAATGAACTACATTAACAATAAAAAAATTTCTAGAATCAAAGATAGTGAGATGTTTGGTACATGGAAATAGAAAGGAGGAAGGGAGAAATGAATGAAAGAAATAAAACAAGAGAGGAAATGGAGAACCTGAAAAGCATAGCAGCAGGATTCCCAACCCTTAAAACTTCAAATGGTGTAAAAAATGAAAAGAATATGAACCTATTTATAGAAAATTGATGAGCAATGTGGCATGATCCCGACTGTTTATATGCAACAGTATAACAATAGCTCTGATTATATTTTCCACTTATATTTCCTTATTTTGCAACAAAACCAAAAACTTGATCTTGAAGAAAAATAAGAATTAAAAATTTTAATTTATATATATTGGGATACTACGCAAGTATATGTATCGTTATCAAGTAATATAGGACTTTTCTNCATATAATTAAATATATTTTAGTTAATCAAATTTTATTACATAATATATTATATAAATATTGAATATTTAGTATATTACTTGTTGAACAATAAACGAACTATGTTCATATTTGATTTATTTAACCTTCGAGTTAAAAAAAATGTTCAAATTTGTTCATTTATTAAATTGAACAAACATGATTGAGTATTATCGGTTGAGTTTTAGTTGTTCATAAAGTGAATTGGTTCATTTACAACCTTAATCATTAATTAGTTATTTCATTAAATAATAATATTTATTAGAATTTTATTAAACAAATATAATATTAATTTATAATTTAATTTTTGTTAATTAATTATAAATTAGTTACATGTCAAATCTATGTAATTATAATTAGCTTATTAAGGTATCTATTAGTGATTAATTATTATTCAATTACATTTATTGGATGTTATTACTGGACATTACGGGAGGATATACCTTAGTGTATGTTGTGTGTTGATGATATCCTTCTTGTAGATAAGACTAGAAAAAATTTCCGGAAAAACTTGAATTATGGATGTCAACATTAAAGTTAAAAGGCTTTCGTTTGAGTAGATCTAAAACTGAATACATGGAATGTAATTTTAGTAGTAGTATATCTAGTTGCGGAGTTGTAACAATGGGTGATCAAGTCATTAAAAGGAGTGAACTTTTTAAATAACTTGGGTTTATTTTTCAAAGTGATGGTGATATAGATGGGGATGTTTTTAGTAGAATTCAAGTTAGATGGCTGAAGTGGAGGAATGCGTTGGGCCTATTGTGTTATAGAAAAGTGCCGCTTAGACTTAAAAGAAAATTTTTATAAGATGGTGGTGAGAACTGCAATGCTTTATTGTGCAGAATGTCGGCATATAAAAGGGAAGCATAAAACTAAGCTAAGTGTTATTGAGATGAGAATGCTTAGGTGGATAAGTGTCCTTCACTTAGAGACAAAATGCTAAACGAATATTTCAATGAAAGGATTTGTGTAGCTCTAGTGGCAAATAAGATTAGAGAGAGTCCTCTTGGATGGTTTAGTCACATTGAAAGTCAATTATCCAATGATCCTATTGGAAGAGTAGATATTTTAGAAGTGACTTATGGTAAGAAAAATTGAGGTAGACCCAAAAAGATTTGGACATATTTTATAAAAAACGATCTCAATTTATTAAAGTTAAATGAAAACATGTCACGCAAAAGGACAAAATGGAGAAAAAGGATTCATGTTTTAAACTTGTTGTGATTGTTGTTGTATTATTATATCAAATCATCCTTAAAAGCTATCTTCCCTTTCCCCCTCTCCTACTCAAATCCCTATCTTGCCTCTCTTCCCTCTCTTCCCTCTTTCTTAATTTTTGCCTGAAATCATCGCCTTACCCTTCCCTTCAGCCTCTCTTGCCTGAAACCCTAGTGATGCAGTTACAATTGTCGTTAGCTGGGAATGCAATTATGGTATCACCTCGTATGAATACTTCTGAAACTCCCTTCCTACATCATTGAGGAAGGTAGCCCTCGTCTTTCTTCCCCTTACTTCGTCCCTTTCGCATGATGCAGCTCTTCTAAATCTCATAAATCCGCCTTACAACTGTATTTCGTAAATCTAAAATTCAAGGCAATGTGGAGGAGAAATTTTATTTAAGATTCTATATGATTTGAATTTGTCACTTTTGTTTTTTGGCACGGTTTAGATCAAGCTTGCTTAAATCTTGCTCAAATTTTACTGATTTGATAAATACCATTCCGCCTAATTGTTTTTTAAAGTCTAATATTTATTAAGCTCCACCATTGACATGATTTAATGGATTCAAGAAAAATTTCCCCTTGCAAAAAGGTTTTTAGCTTTTAATCCTTTTAGGATCTATTAAATTTGGATTTACAGATTGCACTGAATACTCCCCTCGATGTGAAAGATGACTACTTTTTTGTAGAGTGTGCTTTTTAAAAAATTTTGGAAAATAGAATATGGCGAATTTTGTCATCTCATAACAGATTATCAATTGACCCTGTGAGTTTTCTCTTTGATTGAATTTAGCTCATTTAGCATTTCATTTGAAATTAAGCCTGGATTGCTATGTATTCTTTGGTGTGTGACTTATAATCGGATTTAGGTTGGATTGAAGATATATCCTCCCATAAGGGGAAGGATTTATCAAATTTCACCCTAAATCATGGATTTACTTAAAAATCTTGCTAACAACAGTTTAAAAGAGATTTGACGCTAAAATATTTAGAATATTACAAATTCTTTTTACTTTCATCCATAAAATTTTCATAATTTGACTTGGATCATAGATATAGGCAGGCAAAAACATTCTGTTTTAACACACAAGTTTTACTATAATTTGAATTTATACCCTTTAATAAATGTAGATATTCATAATTTTAATTATGACCAAAAAATCCTAAGACTTGGAGGCCACCCAAAATTGTATGANTGGCAAATATAAAGGTTTCACAGACCAAACGGATGTCATATATTCTTTAGTTTATTTGATCGAGCCTCATCCTCAAGTCTTGTGTTTATCCTTCGGGATAGATACAGGGTTTGAGGTACAGTGCTCTTTCATTTAAAATATTAAAAATATGGGGTCAGTTTGATTTCATAATTTTCTAAACTTAAACGTCCTTCCAAAGCGGGCGACGGGATTTCGATTTCAGTGACCGACAGCTTCTTACGGGCAACACTCCTCCAACCAAAAATAACGCCGACAGTCATGTTAGACTCTTCTATGATTATCTTCATCATTCTAAGCATTTATGGCTTTTAAAACACCTATTTTGTTTTGCATTGCTATAATATTTGATTGTTGAATCATTAACTGATCCATAATATTTTTAAGTGAAACAAAACTGAAAGTAGATGGTCCTGCAGCTGATGTGGCGGGTTTATCACTACTTTAACTTCTAGATCCAGCAAATGATTCAAATTTATGCACTGTATGTTTTATAATGAGTTTCAGTGGTTGCAACATTTCTTCATTTCTATCAAATTCTACTCTTTATTATTCATATAAAGTGAAATTTAGAGCAGAATATCCCAAACTACTAGTAGTCCCACTTCTAGCAATGCTCTGAGCATTATGCACAATAAGAGCACCAATATCAAGAACTTTCATTTATTGAATACAAAAATTTAGTACTGCTCTTTCCTCAGTTACTTCACTCATGTGCTTAATTGAAGGCAATTTTGTAGAGATAAAGTAATGTCATGCCATCGATTGAACATTTAATTTGGAAGTGGAAAAATTAACTTTATGATTATTCTTAATCTTTCATTCTCCTTTTTGATCCCGACTATTTATATGTAGCAGTATAACAATACTTCTGATTATATTTTTCACTTATATTTCCTTATCTTGCAATAAAACCAAAAAAAATGACTTTGAAGAAAAATAAGAATTTAACTTTTTAATTTATATATATTGGGATACTACGCAAGTATACGTATCGTTATCAAGTAATATAGAACTTTTCTGATTAAGACTTGAATATTGAACCCACAGGCAAATGATGCAATATGCACTTTTGAAAACTTTCTATTTTTAAAAAGACAATTATTTAAACTATAGAGTTTTTTGTAGTAATGAAAGTTTAAATATTTTTTGTATTTTTGATAAAACAGTAACAACTTAAAAAGATAACTTGAGTTTTTGTAGAAGAAAAACACTAAATATAAAAATATCTTTCTCCATATCATGAATCAGTAATACTTATTGGAATNCTATCATGATTCAGTATTAAGTATAGGAATTCAGTCATGGAAGTATGCAAATTGTGTTGCGTCAAATAGGAGCAATAATATTCTTAACCCTTACTAGAGATGCTATAAAGAACATTGGCTAATTTAAAGTTTGAAAATTTTTGAAAACCGGCTAGGCAGGGAAGATACCAGCTCTCACTCTAGAGTTCCCTCGATTCCCTCCACCTGGGGCTAGCAGGGAAGATACTAGCTCTCACTCTAGAGTTCCCTTGATTCCCTCCACCTGGGGGCTAACAGGCTAGATAGGGAAGATACTAGCTCTCACTCTAGAGTTCCCTCGATTCCCTCCACCTGAGGGCTAACATCCGGTGAAGATACTAGCTCTCACTCTAGAGTTCCCTCGATTCCCTCCACCTGGGGGCTAACATCTCATATCAGACCCCCAAACAAATAAACTAAGTTGATGTTACTTTAAAGTCCTCTAACTCTACACCCTTCAATGAATATTGCCCTATTTATTTTCACTCAATCATATGAACTACATTCTTATTTATACAACCTCATGTGATTCTTTCCAATTGTTGACTGAGACAATACCATCCCAGTTCTTACATGTTCTCTAAGCAAATTTTAACAACTGGATTGGTCAAATCAAGAAGTAAATAAAGTACATGGATTTAAAACATCACAACTTCTTCCAACATTAAAGATTAATACTTTCCACAACTTCCATCCAACACTTAATTAATTATCATTTTAAGAAGAAAGTAAAGAAAACTACTTAGAATCCATGGAGAAAACAAAACCACACTTTAGTTTAAAAGTAGAAATCAATGTCAAACTAATTTAGCAAAACCACACTTTAGTTTAAAGTTACCAAGGATGAAAATACTTGTTTAACTAAAGTGTGGTTTTGTTTAGAGCAGGTGGTTACATCTCTTACGAAAACCACCTGTTTAAATAAAATCACACTAAATAGGTGGTTAAACCTTAGTTTAACAAAACCACACTTTAGTTTAAATTTTCGTAAGAGATGTAACCACCTATTTATGCCAAAAGGTGCCTCAAATAACTCTTACAAATTAGCAAAACTAAATTTACTCATCAAATAACTGCCTATGGCACTTAAGCACGGGGCCTCTGACGCTTAGGCACGGGCCTTCTTTGTTTAACCAGCGCTTAAGCGCCAGATCTAGCACTTAGGCGCAAAAACACTTTAGCACAATTTTCACCTATTTGCCCAAAATTTGATCATTTTTCACTCCTTTAAGGATTTTTCACCTTTTTACTTATACTTGAAAGAAAAACATAAAAATACCTTCCATTAAAGTACAATATCTCAAAAATAGGTATAAAAATGTGACTAAAAGCACTATATATTATAGGTATATCAAAATCCCCAAAACTTAAAATGTTACTTATCCTCAAGTGACACTTCAATCTTTAAAAATTAAATAAGTATGATATGTATATGAGTTTCTTTAAGTTACTAAAATTTAGATTTTGAAATATAGTAGTCCAAGTTAGAAAAAGAATATTCAGTAAATGAAACTAACTTAAAGTTTAGAAATTTTTAATGTTAAGAAATATGAAAATATGAATTCCTATCTAATTCGAAAGTATATGTACATTTTCTAAATTTAGATTTTAGACATTTTATTATCTCTACTTAAAAATATTTATTTTAAATAATTTTACTCACTATATTATATCACTAAGCTTAATAGTTTCTCAAGTCTTATACTTTAAAAAGATCAAATGTGGAACTAATTTTTGATTAGACACTAATCCTTAAGCTTCACCTCCCTTGCATTTTTTTTTAGTCTAAGATTACTATATCTGGATAGACCTTTAATAATTTTGAATTCCACTTCTCCTTTCCTAAAGCAAAGTCTTGATANATATCATGAATCAGTAATACTTATTGGAATTATGTTGTGGAAGTATGCAAATTGTGTTGTGTCAAATAGAAGCAATAATATTATTTACTCTTACTAGAAATTGTATAAAGAACATTGGCTAATTTAAAGTTTGAATAGTTCTGAAGGTCAGCTAGGCAGGGAAGATATCAGCTCTCACTCTAGAGTTCCTTCGATCTCCTCCACCTGAGGGCTAACATCTCGTATCAGAACCTAAAACAATAAACAAATTTGTGGGCTTTAACCTGTCACTTTAAAGTCCTCTAACTCTACACTCTTCAATGAATATTTTCCTATTTATTTGCACTCAATCATATGAACTACATTCTCATTCATACAACTCATTGATTCTTTCCAATTGTTGACTGAGACAATACTAGCTCGGTTCTTACATGTTCTCACAACAAATTTTAACATCTAGATTGACCAAATCAAGAAGTAAATGTCTGGTTCTTACATGTTCTCACAACAAATTTTAACATCTGGATAGACCAAATCAAGAAGTAAATGGTCGGCTCAGTTCTTACATGTTCTCACAACAAATTTTAACATCTGGATTGGTCAAATCAAGAAGTAAATGATCTGATTCTTACATGTTCTCACAACAAATTTTAACATATGGATTGGCCAAATCAAGAAGTAAATGAAACATGGATTTAAATTATCACAACTTCTTCTAACATTAAAGATCAATACTCTCCATAACTTTCATCCAACACTTTTAATCATGTTCTCACAACAAATTTTAACATCTGGATTGGCCAAATCAAGAAGTAAATGAAGTGCATTGATTTAAATCATCACAACTTCTTCGAACATTAAAGATCAATACTCTCCACAACTTCCATCCAAAACTAAAATCAATATAGCTTCTTGCAACATTAAAGATTAATACTTTCCACAAATTCCATCCAGCACTTAATTACTTGTCATTTTAAGAAGAAAGATAAAGAAAATTACACAGAATCCATGAAGAAAATAAAACCACACTTTAGTTTAAAAGTAGAAATCATTGTCAAACCAACAATAAGTTTCAATTAAAACCAAAAGTAGTCTAAAATAAAAGATAAAACTTATCTTAAATCCTCCACCAAATTCTTGAAGTTCATTTGAATCTCTTCTCTTTCACAACATAAGTAAATCTTTGGTGTGGTGCCTGAAAATCTCTCCAAACTAACTCCCCAATTTTTGTAAGAACTTTCAAAACTTTCTCTTTTCAAGCACACACACACTCAAAGTTTCAATCTTCCTTCTTTTATAATTTTCCAATAGGTGTCTTGGTATCTCTTCAAAATATGTCTTGATTCGATGTATTTCTCCAAGAGATGTCTCCTTTCACAAGTATTTTCATCCCTGGTGGTTGTAACCACCTATTTATGCCAAAAGGTGCCTCAAATATCTCTTCAAAATTCACAAAACAGAATTTACTCATCAAATAACTGCCTCTGGCGCTTAAGCGCGAAGCCTCTGGCCCTTAGGCGTGAAGCCTCTGGCCCTTAGGCGCGGTCTTCTCTGTTTAACCGGCGCTTAAGCACCAGATCTGGCGCTTAGGCGCCAAAACACTTTAGCACAATTTTCACCTATTTGCTCCAAATTTGATCATTTTTCACTCCTTTAAGCATTTTCACCTTTTTACTTATACCTGAAAGAAAAACATAAAAATACCTTCCATTAAAGTGCAATATCTCAAAAATAGGTATAAAAATGTGTCTCATAATATAATTTAGGTGTATCAGTTTGCCACCGACCTGTTGACCTCACTTTTGGTTGAGGTCTAGAAATTTCTTTAGTAGCCTAGGTCTACACTATATATTATAGGTGTATCATGACACTGTGAAGGGGGCACTATGATGCTAGTGCCAAAAACCATGAGGTGACTAGGCATTATAGGGGAGCGTTATTGCTCTGCAATAAGAAAATTATAGAGTATTGTAGCTTTAAAAATGGATATAACACTATATTTCTTAGAAGAGTAGCATTACATGGCTTGATAAAGATGTCGCAACAATAGAACATTAAAAAAAGTGGTCATTGTGGTTATTATGAATCCTAAAAAAAGTTAAAACTGTTAGCTCTCATTAGATTTTATACTAAATGATCGATTTGACCCTCAAATAAATCCACGTGACATCGTGGTGCTTGGGACTGACGTTGCCTAAGATTATGAACAGTCGAGTTGGGAGATGGCACATAGCAGGGTGTTAATAAGTGCCTCGGTACTAAGCATGTGACACTATGGCACTTGTCAATGAATTCCAAATGTGTGTGTCACATGACATAATATAAAGAAGACTGACAAAATAAGTATCATAGACAAGCACGGGGAGCTATCTATCCAACATGGGGGTGATGTGAGGGAGCGTAGCCACACTAAATTGGCAAATCACACTTTTGTTCTTAAAAAAATTATCTAATTCCCCAAATCACCTATAAATAAAAAACAAACAATCAAAAAAACATAAAAATAAGATAACACTTGGCTTCACGCCCAAGAAATGTTTAGCATCAGACTTATAATGTCCTATTTCATAGATAAGGCTTTAATCTCTAGCCAGTAACTTTAAAAGTATGGACATTTCTTCTATCCTCTATATTTGCATATCCAAAGGGATATATTTTAATTGCAATAAATAAACATAACCACCTGGACTTAAACTTATTAAGAAATAATATTAGCCGTGAACTAACTAGTAAAATCTTTTATACGGCTCAATTACTTCTTTTTTTTATTATGTCATTTCTACTTATGTTCTTTATAAATCTTGGTATTTTTTATAAACTTGCTTCCAAATTTCTTATAACTCATTTAATTAAAATAAAATTTTTGCTCTCGAATCAAATCCTTTAGATTATAATTAAATTTCTTAACTACCAAATAAATCCTATATTCTAACTTTACATGCAAGTGACTAACTTTTCTTAAAGTCAACCTATAGAGAGGCACTTCTTATGGAAGTTTAAAGACAGTCCTATAGGCTCATAATGTATCATCCAACCTAAGGGACTAATTTTTTCTACTAGGGTTAAGTGTCTTATTAAAGATTCTCTCAAGTTTTACATTTGATACTTTAGCTAAACCGCTTGTCTGATAATGACTTGCAATGAAAATTCTATCTTTTATTTATATCTAGCAATTAATGTCTAATTATTTTATTGCAAAAGTAGCTCCATCCATCATTCTAACTATACTAAATTTAAATTTCTTTAAAATTTTGTGAACTCCCTATGAATCACACATAGGTAGAGCTAATGACCCTTTCCATTATGAGATAAAATCCACTACAGTCAAAATATTCTAATTTCCTAAGGAGAGTACAAATGATGCCATGAATTTTTCCCCCAAATATTAAATAAATCTATTAATAAAAATATAATTCAAGGACATTTCATTTCTTCTAGAAATATTATCTATCCTCTGACATTTATAATGTTTTTTAACATATTCATTAAAATCCATTAAAATGGTAGAACAATAGAATCATAATTGTAAGATCTTATAAATAGTTATAAAACATCTATAATGCTTTCCCAATTCTGAAGGATGATATTATCTAGTGATACTGACTATCTTTTTTAAGGAAACACATCTCCTAATAATCTAGCTTTTGCATTTCCTAGAGAGATAAAGTTCAACCCAAATATAAATAAAAATGGACTTTCTCATTTGATTTTGTAATAAGTCATAAGGAATAATTCTTCAATAAGGTAATTGATTATATTAATATAGGGATAAATTGTCAAGCACTACTAACAACTACTTGATTCTCAATACCTTTCATGTCAGAAACCTCTAAAACAATTTTTTGTATAAGAAGGATCCATTTGATCATATCGGGCTTAGCATCTTTCTTTGTTATAAGATATTTGATTGTAGAATGAATTATATACACTTTAATTTTGGTATAAGTCAAATGGGATCTAAATTTATCAAATGTAAGTGCTATAGCTAGCAACTTTTTTTAGTGGTAATGTAATTAATTTGCATGTCATTAAGAATTCAACTAGCATAGTAAATGACATGAAATATTTTTTTTATCATTTATACAAGGATAACTCCTATAACATAATCACTCGTATCACATATTAATTCAAAAAAGCAATTCTAATTAGGTGTTACAATAATGGGTAGAATGATTAACATTTCCGTAAGAAGTTCAAAATCTTCAAGGCACTCACTATCAAAATAAAAAAGAACTTAGTTCTCTAATAAATGACATAACGATTGATTGATTTTAAAGAAGTCCTTAATATACCTTCTATAAAACCGAACATTCCATAAAAATGTCCTAATGCTTTAAATAGATATATATGGAGGTAGATTTTCTATAACCTGAATTTTATGTCATAGGATAATATCTTAAAATGATTATAAATTGACACTTGTCCTAATTTAGCACTAAATTTTACTCTTCACATCTTTGTGAAACTCTTGAAAGATATGGAAGACTATCATGAAAAAATTTCCCAAATACAAATAAATTTTTCATATATTTCAATGCCTTGCTCAGTAAAGTCAGAAAAAATGGACATCATGTACCTTTGAAAAGTAACATGGGTATTGCATAAATTGGAAGACATTATCCTAAAGGAAAATGTTATATCGTAATATTCTGAAACCCATCTAAAAATAAAAAATAAGGGTGTCCTACCAACTTATCTAGCATCTAGTCAAGGAAAGACGAGGGAAAATGGTCACTTCTAGTAGCCTTATTCAAATTTCTATAGCTTATACAAATTCTCCAGTCAGCAAAAATTTTTGTAGGCATGAGTTTATTTCTTTCATTTCAACTATAACCAATCTACCTTTCTTTGAGATTATGGATTGAGCTTACCCAAGCACTACCTAAATAGAGTAAATGAGTCATATATCTAGTCATTTAAGAATATTCTTCTTCACCTCCTCTTTCATTATAGGATATTCTCGGATCTGTGACACCCACTACATTTCACTCCTTTGACTTTTGAAAATAATTGTTCCTATTTGAGACATTCTCATTTGACTTTTTCGTGTCGAATCTTGAAAACTCAACTTTGAAATCTTGAAGACAAAATCACTGATCTTAATCGAGAGTTTTCTTAAGTGAATTTGGTCATTTGAGATGTAATTAACTATAGAGGCTTACCTGTATAGAGAACTAAGAAGCAGGTAAAATAAACCTTATCTAATCTTTATATTAGATAGTGGAACTTGTAGGTCACACATAAAGATTTTGCAGACCAAACATATATCATAAATTCCTTAGTTTATATAATTGAGCCCCCCCTCCCCCTCATTTTTCAAGTAATATGCATATCTCTCGGGATGAGTGTATTGTTTGTAGAGTTGTGCTTAATTACTTATACTTTTAAGCATAAGAGATCTCTGACGTCTCATTTTTCAGAATTAAAATACTATTTTTCAAAATCAAAATTATATATATATATATATATATATATATATATATATATATATATATATAATCACACGATGTCGGCTACTTTCGAGAGCCCCGTTAGGGCTTCCAATGGCGACTTCGGTCGTATATGATTCTACCGCTGGAAGAGAAGATCTCACATCGTTGACCCTCGCTCCGGCATCTGCATCTACGTCGACGTCAACGTTCGCACTTCCTGTCGCGGCTCGCGTTGCGATATCCACTGCTTNAAGAGAATGCATTTTTCAACTGTCATGATGGTTTGGTTGCCTCAACTAAATGTTGCTTCGGTTTGCCCGAGCTAATGACGCTCGATAGGAACTGACACAACACTGTCAAGGTATTGGGTGTCTTTCTCCCTTTTTGGGTTTGCCAAAACCCTTTTGTAATTCGACGTTGGGGGGTTTTGTTGAGGTTGCTGGGTCAACACACTTTTGATCATCTCTAACATTTGATACTACAAATCTTGGATCTGCTGGAACACCAACTATCAGATGCACTCCATGTTATTGTTTGTCTCCTTATTGTGAAGCCATTTTCTCTATATTGCTCCTCTTATTGGTGGCGTGATCAATACTCACCACACATTCTAAAATGTTGAATCTAAAGTTGTCTGCGAATCACACCCATGAACAGTGCATGAGAGGGGGAAATGATGGGTAAAAATGTAAAGAGAGAGGGAGAGGGCTATAATTTATAGAATGAACAGTAAAATTGTGCAACCCTCTTCATTTGATACTACTTTATTTTATAGCGAGTTTGGTACAATAGTTATATTACATTTTTCCCCTTACTTAAGAGAGTCAATACTGGGATTTTTCAATATTTTACAAGTGACATCTTATCTCCTGACTTGGTTGGCTAGCTTAATTGGCTTTACTTGACCGAGTAAACTTTATCGGTTGTGTTCTAGTAGAGTTTTGTCGGTTGACTCAGGTCGGTTGACTATCTTCAAAATTTGGTTAGGAATCCTTTGGGCTTTGCCAGATGATTGAAGATGCTTTATGAAACCGACTCTTTCATTGGATCGACTCTCCCGCAGGATAAATAACTGTGTCGAGTCGGCTTCCTTTAGATTGGTGGCCGAGACGCTCTTTTAGCTCATTTTCTCATGAGTAACTTTGAACTGGATCACTCAATTTTTTTTCTTATAAGCTTATAGACTCAATCAAGTTGGCCTGGTTGTCTCGACTTCTCTGGCTTGACTGGTCCGACTTGGTAGGCCTCACGAGCTAGTTGCAGGAGATCTTCCTCCATCACATTTTTCTCTTGTGAACTGTTAGATCTCTGAAAGATTTGTGCTGACACATGTTTTATGTAGAATATTCTTTGATTACAATAAAACTTAATTATAATTCATTATTATTTTATTCAATTTGAATAAATTAGTTAGATACTAATTCAAAATTTATTCAATTGCTTCTCTATTTAAGTTTGAAATTTATAAGAAAAATCAAGCATTTATATTTCACTCTTTATTAAAACAATACCGTTAGGTCATGTGCGAACCCTAGAGAGAAGAAACGAAGGACCGAGTTTATAAATTCAAATTGGGTATCGTCCTCCTCACGTGCGTCGCACGTGCATTCTCCCAATTCCACCTTTGAATCCCGTAAAACTATATCTCAACCGTACGTTCAAATCTTTTGGTCTTGTTAAAGAGGATGCACGGTTTCGATGAGGTAGTTTTCCACCGTCTTACAACAATGGATAGAGAGGATGGAAATCATCCTTCCCTACCAAAGCGGGCCGCACTTAATAAATTTTGAATTCGTGGTCTTCAACTCTTCTCTGGTTCTCGTTTTTTCTCCCAATCGGCAGCAATGGAGACGCCCTCGATCCCTGCGGCGGCTGAGTTCGATCCGGAGGCTGAGTTCATAGCATCAAAGCGTAAGACAGGAAACGAATGGGAGCTTTACAAGGAGAATGTGAAGCCTCTTAAGCGTGGCCGCAAAGTCGAAATCCTCAACGATGCCCTACAATCGCAAACCAGCAATGCCGCGAGAAAAGCTCTTCTACAGACTCGAAGGTATTTAACTTGGATTTATATCATTGAGAAGTTTGTTTAGGCTGCTTGAAGTCTGACCTCTTTCTTCTTCGCGTTTCTTGAGCCAGGCGGATGATCGACGCGATTGATGAGTATAAGGGGGAGGATCATCTACAGCCGTGGATCGAGTAAGTTATTTCACTTCCTCTTTCGCTTCACGTTCTGTCTCACATTGGGTATTGCAAAATTTAGGGTTATTTTCTTTTGGCACAACTAGTTAAATCTTGCTGAAATCAATATTCTCGTGTCTTTGTTGTGGAGTTTATGAAATTTTCATGAAAAGGGCATTTTTTATCTTATCAAGGCGGGATTTAAACAATATTTAGCATCAATCTTGACAGTTCTGGTGTCTTTATGGGTTGTTGGGCTTCAAGTAGGGTTTAACTTAATTAGAATTTAGTAAATCCTGTAAATTAGGATCTAGTAAATTCTAAGGTATATTAATCCCGAAAATTATTTAGTATGATGGATATTAAATTTGGTTAAAGTTTGTGAGATTGTTTGACAATTTATTTCAGATTTGAATTTGTTAATTGAAATACGAATTTAATATTACATATTAAGATATAGTCATTAAGTCAAATTAATTTATCTCAATTTATGTTTATCTATAATTTATTATTTACTAAACTAATTATTCATTAATGCGAATTTGTTAAACTAATTATTTATTAAGCAATATTTTAACATTCATTAATTAATCATTAATAGGGCTGTAATCGAGTCGAGTATGTCATGGATTTGAGTTTGCTTGGTCAAATCATAAGTTATTCATGTTCAGTTCAAGCTTGACCCAAACTTTCACATATATGTTCCGCTCGCTCATATTTGATTTNCACATGCAAATAAATGTAAAGAAAAAAGGTCCTCATGACCTCTAAACTGTATAAATAGGAAGGCAAGAAAAAGCTAGTTTTCTATATTTCCAAATCAGTACTTGCTAGCATCTGAGCAAGCTATGAAATTGATGAAGCATGATTAAATCAAATCTGTCTCTCTCTCCCTGTGCACGTGTGAGTATCTGTGTGTGCTATATTCGTACCTTTGTTATTGACACAAAAATGTAGCTTGATCCTTTTTTTCCATGTTATTGATAACGATGAATAAATTCATGGCTGAAAAACGTAACATAAATGAAAACCTTAAAAGCTTATGCCTTTCTATATTCAGGCTAATACTTGCACTGCACCAGCATATGACGTTGCATATTTTAAAATATTAGCTCTAAATTAGTTCTTTAAAATTTAGCTTTCCCATGATCCATGACACCTGCCCTACACTTTTAAGTGTTTTTTTTATGTTTTTTTTTTTCTAGTTATTACAATTACTTTACTCATATCTTCTCATCTATTTATGGCTTGCAGATTAGAACCTTTGACGAATGCTAAAGATGATACGCCTGCTGCATTGCAACTCCGAAACGCAAATAAAATGAACCTTAAGAAGTAAGCAATTTCAAGAAGTATTGAAAATTTAATACTCCATGTCAAGCTTTGCATTGGTATACACAAAATATAGAAGCAAGCGTAGCATGGTCTTAAAACCAATCATTAGATCAAAAAAGTCATGTTATAAAAGAATATTTTACTAAAAAAGTGTGTTTAATGAACAAGACAGTTGGAAAGAAATCAACCACGCATCTTAAAAAATGTAAAGGAATTAAATGCAGAATTTTTTATTCCACAATTCTTTTTCAAAATTTGAAATAATTATTTGTTATATATATAAACATATTTTTAACATATACAAACAAGAAGAAAGCAAGGGATATTTTCGGCGGGGGCACAACACAAATCATCTCTTCCTTTCCTCATTTTACTTAAGTTTTCAATAAATAACTAGTTATAATTTAAGCTAACTTCTTCCAAAATTTAAGCTTAAATTTCAAAGTGATCAAAATGATCGTCAACTGACTTTCAACACTTTTTGCCTTGATGAATAGGGTGTAGTTGCCATTGTAGGTATAATAAGGTGTTAATCGTCATTTTGTATGAGCAGTTTAGCATGCAGGAGT
>JXCR01135252.1:4893-19533 GCA_002079205.1 Phalaenopsis hybrid cultivar
AGTTTTCTAGACCTCAACCAAAAGTGAGGTCAACAAAGCCCTAACCTACTTTAGGATTCCAAGGTTGTCGTTTGTCACGACCTAAATCCTCACATCTTCCAGGGTTTTTGTGTGATGTTTTCACACGAATATAAGCCCTATTTTAATAAAATTGGCAGGATGAAATATTTAAATAATTCCCCTCTGAATTGAAGCCAAACCATAGGATAGCTTGAGAAGTCACTGAGGTTCTCCTCTGGATCTATGACATCCCCTACCTCTTTCCGCTTGGATTCCACAGTAAAATGTTCAAAACTTGAACTATTCTCCTTTCACACCTCTTTGTCTATTCTCATTGAAAATTCCTAACCCTTTCACCTCTTTGAAAACAATATGCCCTAATTTTTATCGAGAGTTTTCTTAGGTGACCTCAGTTATCTAGTATGTAATTAACTATAGGGGTTTGCCCTTAAAGGAAGTTTTTTCTAACCCAGCTTAATATAAACCCTATTTAATTCTTTATATTAAATAGGGGAATTTGTCGGTCAACATAAAATGGTTTCGCAGACTTAAATGAATGTCATACAATCTTTAATTAATGTATCTATCCCTCAGGATAGGTGCACTACTTGCGCTATTAGGCTCATTTATTTAAACTACTGGGATATGAGATTGTTTCGGTCTTGTACTTTCAAAGATTTAAAGTACTATTTTTTTCTAAAATATATATGTATTAAATTAAATTAAAACTGGTGTTAGGATATCCATCCTAGCAGCCAAAAACTTAACAACTCTAAAGTTTTTGTGCCAACATCTTCTAGCGACTTCGCTGGGGACTTGCTTCTCTCTCCATATTAATCAGGGAATATTATCTTCATACATCGGTAATGTGTTCATGTACCTCATGAACCAAATTACCCTTCTTCCGTTGGCATGCTTTACCCATTTCTTTCTTGGGTAATTACGGTCAACACTTTTGGACTTCAGGACCATCTGTACAATCACCTTTGAATAAGGAGGTTCAGAAGGCCACTAAGGACTTTTTTAATCTTTATGTGGGGTTGGACCTCCAATAGGTGTGTTGGTGGATTATCTCTGCCCTGGCATTATGCGTTGTATATTCTATCCCACACTGGGTCCTAAACTTCACTTTCCCCTTCGAGCATGATTTGCTATTTTGTAAATAAAATCGAATTGTGTCGTGTTGTGCTCGCTCTTTCTTATTTAATTAAATAAATCCATCTACTTTAAAACTATTTTTACTAAATTTAAAATCTTCACAAACTAAAAACAAAATAAAATATTTTTTTTGCCCAGTCTACTGATCGATCATTGTTAATTTTTAGTGTTCGCACTAGACTTACAACGTATTAGCCGAATAACTAACCCCAGAGCTTTCTTTTTGAAGCTGCTAAAATGGTGTTGTCAATGCTTACCTTTTCCTGCAATTTGCCAACAAGCCGCAACTCTCGCAGTGCCGCTCCCACCATCATGTTCGGGACTCGATTTGATGAATTTGAAGTCATTCTTGGAAAGGCCCCATTTGTTCTAATGAAAGTCACCGCTTCGGAGGTTCAGGAGCCCTCCACTAAATTTAACCTAAACTGTCCCCATGAATTCCCTTCTTGAAAGAAGGTGAAAATTGCTGCTCCCCCAGCACCTGCCAAGTCTGTTGTTCCCTTTTCTGCTAAAGGAAAGGAGATTATAATCGTACAAGACAAAATTGAATAATTTGTCGTTTCTCTGTCAATTTTTGAGATCGGTTAAGTTCAAAGTCTACACTGTTGACTCGATCACAGAGAAATAAACGCAGCCAGAAAGCTCGGAGGGCAGCTAAAGCCCAAACCTCAAAAAAAGTACCAGATGATGAGTTTCCTCACAAGGAGGAATCTGGATTACAGGAGACCTCTCCACTTCTGCAAGAGAGTATGTTCCACCCATTGATGAATACTAATGGATATGAAAGTATTCGAGAAATTGTCGCTATTTTACCAACATTTCATGGTCATAGTGAGGAGAAGGAGAAGCCCACTCCTAGCATTAAAGTTTGCACAGTGTTTCAGAGATTGGCCACGAAGGAAGGATGTTCAATAGTCAAACTGCTTAAATGAGTGGGATGTGTAGTATCCCCGCAAATGAAGAAAGAAATTCTAATGGATGTCAGGATTACCCGACAGTCCCACAAGTCAGCTAAAGCTTTACCATGGTTTCCCAAATAAGTTAATACTACCGTTACTACTATAGATTATGTTACCTCTGCCACTCTAAGGTCTAGAGGACGTCAATCAGTTAAGTCACGTCTGGGTACAAGGATTCAACCAATTGTTATCCATAAGAATGCCCCCAAAAATGGAAAAGATAAAGAAATTACCCGGTATTGTGTTTGGTTCACACCGTGGGGAGCATGCTTCTCTCTGACATGTCGATGCCTCCGTTAAGATACCCCATCTCAAGACTGATTATCAAGAAAGGCAGTGTGGGTACCCAAAGTCACCACACCAATACGGTCTAGTGAGCCCGCAATGTAGAAAAGTGGAATGAAGCAAAAGTCTGACGGTATCTAATAGCGTCGTAGCTATTGCTACAGAATTTGATAACCAAGTGAAAGGTGTTCAAGAAAATCCTCCAGATCTTAAGATAATTCAAGAGGCGAAAATTGAAGAAAAAGTTGATAAGCTCAGAGCTGAGATTTCCGAGCTAGTAGAGAACATGGTGTAGTCATTAATGATGTTGATGAGGATTTTGATTTCAATGAATATCTAGATGAAGCTTTCATGGATATTCATGTCATCGAGACTAGAGCTGTCTCATCTGGGCGCGATGCCCAACCTCTCGTCGAAGAGAATGTCGTGGATTATTTGTGCATGGCTATTTTCTTAAGGGATAAACAGATCAGGAAAATGAAAAAGAGAATGGATGAGATGGCTCCCACCATGGCCACCATGGCTACTGTTAATAGGCAATCCTAGTCACAGCAGATAGCCTCTTCAGGGGGTTAACCAACATGAAATAATGCATATTATTGATGAATGATAAGATTTGCTTCCGCTAACGGAGAAGAGCAGCAAAAGAAAGATTCCTCACTAAATACCATGCCTGAGAAGGATATTAAAAAATTGGTAGAACAACAAGTTTAGGAGACCTTAACCCATTCTAAGGGTGGTGCATTGATTTCAAGGGGTAGACCTTACCCAAAGGAGTTTGATGTTGTACCCTACCCCATGGGTTTTGTTTCATCAAACTTTAAGATATTTGATGGACTGGAATCCCAGACAACGTATAGCACATTTTTGGGCCAGTTGTGGCAACACAGGAGGTAATGAAGCCTTACTCCTTCGACAGTTCGTTAGCAGCATGTCAAGGATTGCTTTTGAGTGGTATGTTGAGTTACCCATTAGATCAGTGAAGGAGTTCGTAGCACAACATCATATTTCTATTGGAGATCTCGTAGTGGAGAAGCAAAGACCCAATAAGACTCTAGTGGATTATATCTTGAGGTGGAGAAACCTTAGCATGAAATGTGAACTTCAACTACAGGAACATCACGTGATTGAGATTTTACTCAAAAACATACATGTGCCAGTAACTTTCATGCTCAAGGGACTCACCATCAAGTCGTTCGAGAAATTTTTAAGCAAAGCCAACAGTTTACAAGAGAAAGTTAAACATATGGATTCTCAAGAGAAAGCAGAGAAATCCAGGACAACCAGAGCATTCGAGAAGAGGTCTGAGACAGTGGTAACAATCGATAAGAGAAAGCAGCCAATAAAGATACAGGCAGAGCATCCTCACCAAAGTTCTCAGCAATCGTTACATCATGCTCAACAACAAACACAACATTATGGATAGTCCAATCAACAGTCATATCAGGGAGGACCGTACTGAGTAGAAGGTAGAATAGGTGTGACTCTTTCACAATGAAGGAAAAAGTATATTCTTTCATAAATGAGGCTGTGAAGAAGATGCTCAGAAATTTAGTGAAAAAGCTAGAGTTCAGGTTACCATAACCGAAGAAGCCGGAAGAATTTAATAAGAAAGAATATCCCAATTTTTGCCCCTACCACAAGATGTTGGGACATACAATAGATGGTTATTTTATTTTCAAGGATTGACTCGAGAGAAATTATAAAGAAGGAAATATAACAATCCTGAAGGAATATTTGAAGAGCCTAAAAACGGTTCTGTGAATATGATTTTGGCCAAGCCAATCATCCCAATAAATCCACATGCAGAAAAAGATTGGAGCATAGTTTGGAGTAAGTCATCCAAGAAGATACTGGATCAGATTCAGACCACTTCAGCTCAGGTAGTCGTTCAAAGTCTACAACCTACTCAGCCCAAATTAGAGATTTTGCCAGAGAAGTCACGCAATTGGAAAAGAAAGAAAAGAGCAACATCGTGAAAATCGATAGATCGAGGGGTAGGAAAAGGGCTGCCTTTGTTAGATTGGTTTTCTCAGATTCGGGGAAGAAAATCGTCAAACTTCTGACCATGTATGATTATCTTTTTGCCCCATCGGGGTATTATGAATATAATTATTATGATTTTGGCTACGTTTTAACTATTTCTAATGATAACGTAATTAAGTTTATTCAATATAACTCCGATCTCGATTCCCAAACTGATCCTCAAATCTTACTTGAGTCCAAGAAAACCATTAATAAGAATGAAGAAGCCATTGGCAATGCCGGCTACAATAGCACCAGGAGTGAAGAGCCAGTCCTCGAGTGCCATGGTGTACCACTTGCTATCAACTTGGATCTATCCAATGAAGAAGGAATACTAGAAGTTTTGCCTACAACATCTCAGGAAGAAGAAATTACAGAAGTAAATCTAAGAAGCGGGAAAGTATTGCCTCCGAGAACAGCTTCGGTAAATAATGGAAAATAAATAATCACTCGAAAAGAGCTACCTCCACCTTCGGCAGTCGAAGAGCCACATAACCAAGTGAAACTTGGAAGATTATACAAAGTTGATTATAACATGCTAGCTCATCTTAGGAGGTTACCGACAAAATTAAGCATTTACGACGCTCTAATCCTCTCGAAGGAGAAGAGAGAGTCTCTGGTTACAGCCTTACTCAACCCAGAGATCTACTTAGATTACTTGGCCAGCACATCCTCAGATGAAGTTTGTTTCTTAAAAGAACAACATGGGATAACATTCACGGATGAAGACTTGTTGCTTAGTACCACTGACCATAACCGACCGTTGTATATCTCCGTCAACATCGACAGATTTATATTTGTCCAGAGTCTTGTTAGACCCTGGTGCATCACTAAAATTAATGAGTCTACAAACATTAGCATATTTGGACATTGAGGCTCAAGAGCTTACAACTGATAAAATGATGTTGAGAGGATTCAATCAAAAGGGAGAAAAAGCTCTTGGATCAATTACACTATTAATGAAAGATGAAGAACTTGTAACAACTGCAAAATTCCATATCATCGATGCAGAGACTTCTTTCAATGCCTTACTTGGAAGACCATGGATTCACGAGCATAATATGGTTCCATCATCCTTACATTAATGCATCAAGTATTTCAAATAAGGATAAGAAAATTGTATTAAAGAGGATTTACAACCTCTCTTAGTTCATGAAGTAAGCATTCATGAAGACACGCTTACTACGCACCTCCAAAGAAAACAGTCTTTTCTTGTGAAGCAGTGATGAATGAAGTAGAAGACTCAGAAGAATCACAAAGAAGAGGCCATTCAACTCTACCTCGAGAATCTACTATCATCTCTTCACAACGAGGTACTAGAGGTTCTTTTAGCCCACACACCCGAGATTGAGGCCGGGGATGTGGACGAGGAAGAGCCAACATGATTGTTGAATGGACTAGGCTGATATGTGATGATGATAAAATAAAAGAAACCTCAGTACGAGATCTCCTTGGAATACATGGAAAAAGATGAATATGATTTGATGTATGATTGGATCAAACACTATGTGAATGCTATGACACTTACTCCAATATACCCTCAAGAGGTTGAGAGTTTAGAGGTCAAGGAATTCCATAGTGTTGGTTTGAAGCCAATCAAATTGTACCGTGCTTCCCCTTCTACCATTCTTGAAAATCATGTAAATTTAGAAGAGGATTCTAATGAATTAATGGAATTATTATTTGGTTACTTTTCTCCTTGTGTACGAAAATTAATTCAATAGGGATATGTGCCACAAAAAAGCCCACAAGATAAGTTACAACTTTTTAAAAAATTGTAGAATATTAAAAGTGAAACTCCTAATTAGAAGGAATGTCTCTGGTTTGGTACTGTAGGACTAGTTGATGATTCAGAATTTGGATGGTTGTTACTAACAGATTAGAAGGGGGTTGCCTCGATGTAGAGGATGACCCTCAAGAACAGTTGATAGATGATTCCCCTCCAAAATTTGAAGAAGAAATTAAGTTAACAGATGATGAGTTAAAAGACATCAAACTCGGGACTGAGGAGCAGCCTCAACCAACCTTCATAAGTTCTTTACTCGGTGAGGAAGAATCCATAAAGCTGATAAGGTTATTATCAGAATTTAAAGATTACTTCGCCTGGAGTTATGATGAAAAGCCAGGACTGTCAGCATAAGTTTCAGTACATAAGCTTGGGATGGATAAAGATATGACCCCAGTAAAACAAGCTCCTAGATGGATGCGCCTTGAAATAGAGCAACAAGTCATTGTCGAGGTAAAGAAATTAATAGAAGCTAACTTTATACAGGAAGAGCAATACCCCACATGGCTAGCAAACATTGTTCCAATTAAGAAGAAAAATGGGCAAATTTGTGTATGTGTCAACTTCAAGGATTTAAATAAAGCATGTCTAAAAGATAAATTTCCATTACCAATACCAGAATTAATGGTGGACATTGTTCGACACATGAAATCGCTTCCTTTATGGATGGATCTTCAGGATACCACCAGATAAAGATGGCTCCAGAAGATCCAAAACTTACAGCTTTCAGGACGCTGATTGGAATTTTTTGCTACACAGTAATGTCGTTTGGATTAAAGAATGCTGGAGCAACATATCAACAAGCAATGATGAAAATTTCTTACGACCTCATCCACAACCAAGTGGAGTGCTATGTGGATGATTTTGTCATCAAGAGTAAATAGAAGATGGATCATTTGTACGATTTGAGGATCATGTTTGAATGATTATGAAAATATAATCTCAAGATAAATCCCTTGAAGTGCGCCTCCGGAGTTACCTCTAGAAAATTTCTAGGATTCATTATCCTTCATCAGGGAATTGAGGTCGACCTAGATAAGATTAAAGTTATCTTGGAAATGCCTCCTCCTAAGACTTTGAAACAATTACGTTCCTTTCAAGGAAAGTTGATATGTCTGAGATGTTTATTTCTAATCTCTCAGGTAGGTGTCATCCTTTCTGGGCATTAGTTAAAAAAGACGTCATATTTGTTTGGGAAGAGAAATGCTAGCGGGCCTTCGAGGACATTAAAAGATACTTAATGACACCTCCTGTTTTGGTAACCCCTATCCCAGAAAAATTGTTGATACTTTATACCCCGACCTTAGATGACTTTTTGGAGCCCTCTTAGCTCAAGTTAATGATGAGGGTAAAGAAAAAACACTCTACTACTTGATTCGTCATCTAGTACCGATAAAAATAAAGTATCCGCCTATCGAGAAGCATTGTCTACCTTTAATTTTTACTGCCCAAAAGCTCAGGCACTACATGCTTTCTCATAAAATTACCCTCATTTTGAAAGTTAATCCTTTACAATATTTGATGACCCGACCAACACTTTCCAGACGTCTAGCAAGATGGTAGATGGTTTTTTTTATTACAATTCGATATAGCTTTTATTCCCTCCACACTATCAAGGGACATATTTTAGTAAATTTTCTCGCTGCACACTCACTTCAATGCCAGGTATTGGGAAATGTATTTTGATGGAGCTTCTTTAGCCAGGAAAGATAAAGGATTAGAAATGGTTATACCAGGCAAAGTAGAGATTGGTCTGATTTTCATCATGCTCGATAAGGGTATGTTGAGATTCTCCTATCACCTTACAGAGGCTTGTACAAATAAAGAAGCAGAATAGGAAGTGTTAATCTCTGGGTTGGAGTTGGTAATCTTAATAGATATAACGAATATTGTCATCTATGGAAATTCTTAACTTGTCATTCAACAAGTTTTTGGAAAATAAAAGATTTTAAATTCAAGGCTAGAAGAATGTCATCAGTACACGATGAAGTTGTTAGAGCATATTTCCAATGTAAATCTATACCAGATTCCTTGGGAAGATAAAGCCCATGCCGATCCTTTAGCAAAACTTGCTATGGAATTGGTGTGTCAACTGGAGGATTCCTTTGATATTACAGTATAATGAAGATGAATTTTGTCTTGAATCAACCTCAACAACCTACATAAGCTCGACAAAGAAGAAGGAATGATGATTGGAATTGCTAACATCAATGAAGACTGGCGTAAGGCATTAATAGAGTATTTACAAACTGACAAGTTGCCAGAAGATAAATGTGAGGCATATCACATCACAAGAAGGGCTATGTCATATGCTCTGGTGGGAGATGTTCTCTATATAAGATCATTCAATCAAATGTGGCTGTGATGGCTGAACAGAGCAGAAGCACAAAATATTGTCAAAGAAGTACATGCTGGATTATGTGGTGCTCACCAGTCAGGGCCAAAGATGAAGATGAAGATGAAGAGACTCGGATATTATTGGTCAGTGATGATATTCGATTTTATGGACATAGCTAGAAGGTGTCACCTTTTCCAGGTACATGGGGTGGTCTTACTCCAACCTTCGAATGTGCTACACCCAACTGTTGCCTCGTGGCCATTCGAGTGTTGGGGCATGATCCCAAGGAAATATCATTGTATAAAAATTATAAAGTTTACTCTGCTATGTAACGGTGCAAAAAAATTGATGATCTATATATAATTAAGAAATTTAAGCAATTAATGATTAGATTCTATGCAAGTATACATATCATTATCAAGTAAAAAAGGACATTACATTTAAGCCCCAAATATTGATCCCACGGGAAAAGTTTAAATTTGAAATGATAAATTAACTAGGAAATTCACTGAAAGTAAAACAAAATTACTGTCACTAATTTTAATTGTTGAGATATTATCAAAACTAAGTTATTTAACTAGTAGCAAAACTAAAATGCAAAGTTTAAATAATAACTACTAAACTAATAAATTATTAAACTATTAAACTATATTTATGTGATGAAGATCTCTTATGTGAAAAAGCACCTCTCTCGCTACAATGCGTTTTTGGTAAAATGAGATGAGATAAATGGTTAGATTTTTTATTGTGCCAAATAGGAGCAGTTTTAATTTTCTACACTGATACAATGTTATATAAAATCATTAGCTAATCTCAGTATTAGTCTTTAAATCCATGACTAGGCTAGGAGGATACTGGCTCCCATTCCAAAGATCCCATTTCCCTTCCCCTGAATGCTAACTCTCACTTTTGTTCTTAAATACTAAGACCGAATTAAGGATTTTCAGTCTATCACCCTAAAATCTCCAATTCTACACCAAAAAATGTATAATTCCCTATTTATTTGCACTTAGATCCATGAACGAAATTCTCCTTCATGAAATCAAATGTGATCCTCACTCTGTTGTAGAACTCATACTCCATTTCCCGGATCATATGTTTCACAACAAATTTTAACAATTCAATTGGCCAGATCGAAAAGTAAATTAAGTTCGGAGTTGAAAAACCCTGACAATTTATTTTATATTTTAATATTGGCACATCCATATTATCTCTTCATTTCACCATATCTCATAGTAGGAAAAAAGATAAAGAAAACTACTCAGACTTCATGAGAAGGATACAATAAATACAAATTTCATATATAAAAGAAAGTTCATATAACACTATTAAACAAACAACACTTATCTGAAACTCTTTCTAAATGCAAATCCTTTGTAGCCTCTCCTAAGAAATGTAGGAAGAAGAAATCTCTCACTTTCTCCTTTTCCAACAACTCTTATGGGAGAATTCACACTTAATCTCACCATAAAAACTCTAAATTATAAGAATAATGGACTCTAAATGGTTATGGAATGAAATGGAAGAGTGTGTGGTGCGTAGGAGGTTTAATTTTGGGCAATGGGAAGTCAAAAATAGTTAATTTTCTAATAAATATTGGCCCAAAATAAAGCTTAGAGTTGGTTCTCCAATAGGTGCATCCAAAAACTCCTCAAAAAGCATCCAAATTCATTGAATCTTCTAGAAATAGGGTCTGTACCAACACTGGCACTGTCGGCGCCAGTGGTCTTCTTATTAACTCGCTGCTCTTTGTTAAACGACGCTATCGGTGCTGAACAAATTTTCATATTCTCCATTTTGACTCCAAATATTATCCTTTTTGCTTCTTTTTTGTTTCAAGTCCTAAAAATCAACAACCTGCAAGAAAACATGAAAAATACCTTCCATTTAAGAGCAATATCACCCAAAATGAGTATAAGATATGGGTCAAAAAATCCATATATTTTTGGTATATGAAAATTTTCCAAACTTACATGTTACTTGTCGTCAAGTAACTCCTTTACTACATAAAAATATGAATTATGGTAAAAAAATTAATCTTCTAGATTTTCATACTTTAGTCCACTAAACATGATAGCATAACTTAAGAAAAATTCAAAATAACTCCAGTTAATATTAAAGGTATAATAATATCCAGCAATTAAGTCTAAGATTTCTGATTTTCTATTCTTTTCAAGGAAAAATGCAAATCGTCACATTAAAGTCACTTAGAATATCCATATGAAAAAGAACTTCATGAAACTTTACTATTAAATATGATAATACTCAAATATAAGTTTAGAAAATGTATCCAAGCCTTCCTCTTTAAGTTGTTTCAAGTGAAGTCAGTTTTTAATTAGGCATATGCTCAAGCTTCTCCCCACATTTTTTTCTTTTCTTTTCTTATCTTTTCCAGGATCATTTTCAATCCTTTTTCTTTTCTTTTTCTTTTCCCTTTCTTTTTAGGTGAGGATTACTGTATCTGGATAGCCTTTAATGATTTTGAACTTCACTTTCCTTATTTTAAAGTTAAAAGCTTTTCACACTCCTTCACTTTATAAAATTATATTAGCTTAAAGATTTTTCATAAAGTTTTATTATTTTCTTCTTACATGAATCTCTAAGATTTTTAATATTCAAAATTACAAATTTTTTTACTCAAAATAGAAAAACATACTCTTGTTCTCTCATACCAAATATCTTATTCTCTAAAATTAACCGTTATTATTAAAAAATTTTACTTAAATTTACTATATATTTAGAAACATAAATATAGTTATCTAAAGTTAACCTCTAATACCACAGGTCATGTAAATTTTAAAATTTTTGAAAATATAGCTAAATGAGGACAAATAAAATTAAGTTTCTTTCTTTAAAATGAATTTTCTTTTCCCCAAAACTTAAATTTTTAAAAGATTTATCATAAAGAACTTAAAAATAAGGAGTGAAAGAAAACATTTAATACATAAAAAAAAGACATACATGTTGAAGGTTCTGATTTTTGAAACTTAATTCTAAAGTATTGCAGGTGCTAATATGAAAATCTACAAGACTTAAAACATTAAATAGCACATAATTCATTAAAATCTGCTGAGAAAGAGTTAAATACAACACATCTAGCAAAATGCTAAAACTAATAACAGTACTAAACTGAATTTCAAATAACAAACAGTTTTACAATCCTATAGTTCACATCATAATATCTAAAATAAAATAGAGTCTCATAATCTAAAAAAATAGTCTCAACAATATAACAAAAACAAACAACAAAATAACAAAGTACAATCAAACATAATCTAAAAGAAAGATCAAACTAACATATCACCAATCATCGTCTCCTTCTTCTTCTTCTTCCACATTCAAATTCTGCTGATGATATGGAGTAAAGACAGGGTTAGTAGAAAACTGAACTGAGTGATCACCCTTCATATATCTGACCATCGCATCAATATAAGCAGCATCATATTAGAACTTTTGTTTTATCAAATCATCAGTGTGAGCATTTCCGGCCTCCATGTTTTCCATTCTATGATCCATTCTCAAGATATCTCCATGTTGGATCATCATCTTCTCCATAAGTTCTCGAAGAGTAGGGTCACTAGAAGTAGAAGTCCTCGAAGTAGAAGGAATATCTCTGGTCTTACTTCCAGACCTCCATCCATCATGAGATTTATATGTCTTTATATTGGCAGATCCAATAGGCTTTAGAGGCTTAATCCTCTCCTCATCTAGTCTAAAATCAATTCCTACCTGTTCACTGAGTGTGAAGATCAGAGTAGGGTGTGCTAAACCACCAGTAGTTTCTCCCAAACCAATAGATAGAGTGTTCATATAAATAATAGAGCCTACATTTATCCTCATCACCTGCTGGATACAAAAGTTCAGGATGGCTCTATCCTTTGTAACCTCATTATGATAATTTGTTGGTATCATTTTTCCAGAAATAAAGTATTGCTAGGCCTTAGATACTACATTTAAATTTGAAAGAGGAAAGTTTACCTTAGCACCATTCTTCACTTTCCAGTTTTCTTTACCATCAGTAAGAAAACAAATAACCTCATCCAAAGCCTCATTTGTAGTAGAAAATGATTTTTATTGGAAGCTATACACATCTTTCAACTAATAAAATTCATTAATTTTACTCGGAGTAAACTCCATCATTTTCCCTCGAACAAACACAAAGTCTTCAAAAGACTCCTTGAAATTGGCATAGAACTCCATTACTACACCAACAATTGCCTCGGCAGTAAAATACCAAAATATTTCCCACTATCGAGCATTGATTAATCTCTCGACTTCACTCAGATTTTTAAATCCTTGATCCGGAATCACTTTTTTATTTTTCAGTAGACTATGGAAACTAGCACTAGACTTGAAGCTGGCAAGCTTTTGTTCATCATAATCCACTTTTCTCTTTCCTTAGCTCATTCTAGGTGCCATGGTACATCTAAGAAAATTTGACAGAAATCCAAATAAATTTGCAAAATTCTAAAAATCACAATGTGAAATGCTTTAAACTTAAATCTACTTACTTAAATCTACGTAGTAAGATTTTTTTGATAGCGACTTTATAGATGCTTAAAAATACAAGAATTTGATATTGTTGCTCGAAGATTTAAGTCCCCAGCAACAGCGCCAAAAACTTGACAAAGGTTATAGATTTGATAAAAATGTGTATAAAATATTCAATAATGGCAAAGTCACACTTATTAACGCAAGTATACGTATCGCTCAAGTAATACAAGGCTCTAATGGAGTCCTAGATATCGATCCCACACGTAGTAATATTAGAGGCTACGAACTAGGATTTAGAAAATCAATACTTAATCACAACAATAAAGTTCAAATTGCTTATTTGTTACTAATATGCAATTGAAATAAATATGTAATTTTAACAAACCCTTAATTAACTAATTCTACTAATAAAGTTTCTAATGTGAAGTTCAATATATAAGAAAGCATCCTTCTCCTTGTCAAGAAATTAAAGTGAATGGATAAAGTGAACTAATTCAAATTATATTGTGTCATATAGGAGCATACCTATTCTTTACCCTTTGGTCCAGGCTTAAAGAACATTTACTAATCACATCCTTGGTTACTGAATCTGCGGCTAGGCTGAGAGGATACCGGCTCTCACTTCGGAGCTCCCACGTTCCCCTCGCTTGAGGGCTAACATCTACACTTCAGCACCCAAACGATAGGACCGAATTGAGTATTTTAGTCTGTCACTCTAAAATCTCCAATTCTATGCCTGATAATTTTATTTCCCTATTTATTTGCACCCAACTTTCAAGGACTTTGACCTCCCTAAATCATGGATGTAATCTTCACATTAATTGTAAAACTCAACATATTTTAACAAATCAATTGGCCAGATTGAAAGTAAATTAAGATCTACGTGAAAATATCATCACAACTTCCTTAACATTATCATGGCTCAAATAATTCAAATCACCATTTCACAAAATGTCAAGACAAGGAGAAAGATAGAGAAAACTACTAAGAACTCATGGGAAAGATACGACAAAACATAGAACTTGTGTATAAAAACAAAGTCACACAAACTTCAATAAGTAAATACCACTTATCTCTAATTCCTCCACAAGCAAACTCTTCAAAGTTCCTCTTAATCTCTTCCTTTCTTTATAGCACATATAATTCTTCTTCAAAGCGGCAAGTAGGAAGAAATCTCTCACTTTCCTTCCACTCTTACAATCTCTCACAGAATTCCTCACAATACTAACCCTAAATTAAACTCTCTACACTCTACAAACAACAAAAACTCAGCGGACACCACCACAGGGCTTCTCTTTTTTGGCCCAAATATTCCTCTTAAAGTTGTAGAGGAGTTTTCCAAGAATTTCCTAAGCGTCCCTTCAAAAATTGTCCACATTCAATGCATCTGTTAAGAGAACCGCCGTTCTCGCCATCGGTGGCCTCAATGATGCCATCGGCGGCCTCAACGGTGTCGTCGGTAGCCTTCTAGAATATTTGATTCTGGACTCTCGGGAAAAACCCGTCATCGGCACCGTTGGGCTTGCCGTCGGTGCCCTAGTTCAAATCTTCATATTTTGGTCCTTTTTGCTCTAAATTCGCTCCTTTTTGCATCT
>JXCR01135253.1:13851-24539 GCA_002079205.1 Phalaenopsis hybrid cultivar
TAGATTCAGGACAAGTGTAACATGCTGTACATGAAAGACAGTAGCAGGTTGAAACAGAAAAATTAAGTACTGTAAAATGTAAAGCAAACCTGTATGCCTGTGAGATCCGCTGTCCCTTAAGCATAGCAAACCTAAATGCATCTCAAAAAAGTAAATTATGCCTGTAAAATCCGCTGTCCCTTTGAGCATGGCAAACCTAAATGACATCTCAAAAAGTAAATCCCGAAAGAACGTCGCCCAGGAAATCGGAGAAAAAGCGGAAAAACTCGAGAAACTCGACGAAAAAGACTCAAGTAACAAGTAAAAGAAAATCCTCAAAAAACTCCTGGGGAAATCCCGAAAGAAAAGAAAAGTAACACGAGTGCTCCGTCCCAAAACTTTGATAAAATAAAGAAACAAAATTCGGATGAGGGGGACCGCAAGCACTCGTATGGGACTAGNTGAGTGGTCCTAAAAGAAGGTACCAACCAACACGATACAATACACAAAAACTAAAAAAAAAGTTACATATAAGATCCAAAAAAAACCAAAAACCATCAACGCGTGCAAAAATCTAGGGGCGAATCAGTTTAGTCTTGCCTCTACCTCGAGGTCTCAGAAGGGAGCCGACTAGCAAATTGGTGAGATGCGCTCCATTACCCGAATTAACCAAAGTATCATCCATCAAATTCTTGAGCTCTAGTAGGTTTCCATTTTTCTTCTTCTTTCTGGATGTGTAAATTTGTCATTTCTCATCCAAAAATTGACTCATTTGATCGGTGGATTGGTCCAAAGGTGGCCGGATAAGTGTAGGCTATTGCACATCATGGACCCCATGTGCTTGAGTAACATTAACATCTTACTCGACCTGATGAGACGGTAGAGAAATAGTAGCAAAATTGTCACCCGTAACATGAGTGATAGATTCTAGGGTAGGTGAAGTCTGAAATGTGTCCCTCGCTCCCACGAAAGGAGATTCCAAAGATGGGGAAATTACAACATTGTGTTGAGGCTGACTGGTTGACATATGGATAGTGACTTCTTTAGGGGTATTCTTTTGATGATCAATACTGTCGATAACTTGAAGCATATCAAAAGGAAGGGGAATCACTGCCTCTGACAGAACACTTTGCTTTTTTGGTTTGAGGTGGGGGTGTAGATGATGACATTGAGAACTAGAGTGACCAAACATACGACAGTTCGAACAATACGAATGGAATTGCTCAATCACAACATTTTGCCAATAACCATGATGTTGTGTGCCTAACCAAATTTTCTTAGAAGCTGTAGACGTGATGTCCCTTTTAACAAGTACTTTAGCTTCAGATGGACGAGAAAGATTAAAAGTAGGAATGTTTGTTTTGAGTGGCTTATCATAAGTTGAGACAATAAAGTACAACACTTTTTGAGTAAAATAATAAAATTTCAGGCCAGAGAGGCGAATCCAGACCAGAATCATTAATACTTAGGTATGTCTTCCTTCCCGTTCGGCTTTGCTAGGGTTTTGCCTGATGGCGAGCCCTAGCAAATGTTACTGCTTCGCTACTTTCTCTCCGGCGTCTTCATTGCTTCTTCTCCGGTGTCTTCACGCCTGATTTCTATTTCATCTCCCCGGGTCTCGCGAGTTTTGCTCTGTGGCGCGACCTTCTCGGCTCGGGAGTTCTTGGCTCGGCGGCTCCTCTGCGGTGCGACTCGTCTTCTCTATGCGATTTCCCGTCTCGCGGGTGCGGCGGCTGTCTTCTGGTCTCGTGAGTTCTGCGACTTCCCTTCTCGCGAATTCTGCGACTTCCCGTCTTGCAGCTCCTCCCGTCTCACGAGCAGCTCTGGAGTACTCGGCTCTGCGGCTCCTCTGNAGAATTGCTCAATCACAACATTTTGCCAATAACCATGATGTTGTGTGCCTAACCACATTTTCTTAGAAGCGATAGACGTGATGTCCCTTTCAACGAGTACTTTAGCTTCAGATGGACGAGAAAGATTAAAAGTAGGAATGTTTGTTTTGAGTGGCTTATCATAAGTTGAGATAATAAAGTACAACATTTTTTGAGTAAAATAATAAAATTTCAGGCCAGGGAGGCGAATCCAGACCAGAATCATTAATACTTAGGTATGTCTTCCTTCTCGCTCGACTTTGCTAGGGTTTTGCCTGACGGCGAACCCTAGCAACTGCTTCGCTACTTTCTCTCCGGCGTCTTCACTGCTTCTTCTCCGGTGTCTTCACGCCTGATTTCTATTTCATCTCCCCGGGTCTTGCGAGTTTTGCTCTGTGGCGCGACCTTCTCGTCTCGCGAACTTTCTTGGCTCGGGAGTTCTCGGCTTGGCAGCTCCTCTGCGGTGCGACTCGTCTTCTCTATGCGATTTCCTGTCTCGCGGGTGCGGCGACTGTCTTCTGGTCTCGTGAGTTCTGCGACTTCCCTTCTCGCGAATTTTGCGACTTCCCGTCTTGCAGCTCCTCCCGTCTCACGAGCAGCTCTGGAGTACTCGGCTCTGCGGCTCCTCTGCGGTGTGGCTCCCACGTGTTCTCCTTTTCACCTTCGGTCCACGTCATTTTTCCCTTGTTTTCTTCTTTAACGCCACATGCCACACCTTTATTTGAGGATGACTTCAGACAGATCGCATGCAGCTGCCCTCACGGGTGACCACGCCTCAGTTACACTTAAATCGTGCTCTTTCCCTTCTTCGTTTGAGTGGGAGGACATAAAAAAACCTGGTAGGAAGAATGGGAAGCCTGCCATCTTTTTTACAGAAGCTGAAAGTAGTCAACTTGTTTTCTCCTGTCATCTGAATTTGGTTGGGAAATTTCTATATGATCATCCCAAAATGGAGCTTATTTGTAAGGAATTTGAACTTATACATCTTGTTGAGGAGTGAAAAATTGGACTATTAGATGGAAGATATATTGTTATTCAAATTAATAATGAAGAAGATTACACACGCTTATTTGCTAGAAGGATAATCTTGATTGTTAACAGAACAATGAAGATTTTAAAATGGTCTGTGAATTTTGGCCCACAGACGGAACCACCAATCATTCCGGTTTGAATTCGCCTTCCTGGTATGAAACTTCATTATTTTTCTCAAAAAGTGTTTTATTCTATTGTCTCAGCTTATGGTAAGCCACTCAAGTTTGACATTCCTACTTTTAATCTTTCCCGTCCATCTGATGCCAGAGTACTTGTTGAAAAAAACATTACTTCTACTGTTTTTGAGGAAATTTGGCTGGGCACACAACATCATGGATATTGGCAGAAGATAGAGATTGAATATTTTCCTTCGTATTGTTCGAACTATCGTATGTTCTGCCACTATAGTTCTCAATGCCATCATCTATATTCCCACCTCAGACCAAAAAAGTACAGTGCTCCGCTAGAAGCAGTGAACCTCTTGATCAACTTCAAGTTATTGACACTATCGATCATCAAAACAATACACTTGAAGACATCACTATTCCCGCATACAATATGTCAATCATTCAGTCTGCATATATTGTTGTAGCTCCCTCGTCTTTGGAACATCCTATTGTGGAGGCGAGGGAGATTCTTCAGACTCTGCCTGCTCTAAAACGTTTCACTGATATTACAGGTGAAAGAGTCTGATTTTCATATTGGCAAATCCTGCAATGTTCTTCAATCTTTCCACGATGCTCTTGAAGGTGGTGGTGGTCACACTTTCATTAAAAAACTTGGCATAAAAAAAAGGGAAATTGACGCTCCTCAATCTCTTATTTTCACTGAAGTTGAAACCAGAACTCTCGTGTCCTCTTGGCGTTTTGCTCTAGTGGGGAAATTCCTTTATTGTTACCCAAAATTGGAGATCATACGGAAAGAGTTTAATGCTATGAAGCTATTGGGCAGTTGGAATATTGACTTGATGGTCGGCATATACTTATTCAGTTATCTCACAATGCCGATTACACTCGCATTTTTTTCTCAAAAAGTTATCAAGATCGAAAACAGTTTTATGAAAATTCTGAAGTGGACTGTCAATTTTGATCCAAAAGCGGAATCTCCTATCGTTCATGTTTGGATAAAGTTTCCGGGGTTAAAACTACATCTGTTAAACTTGAAAGTTTTCTACTCTTTATCAACTGCTTACGGTAAGCCTCTCAAGGTTGATAGTTCTACGCTTGCTGTCACCAGACACTCTGTGACGTGTGTTAGTTGAGAAAGATATCACTCAACCAGCTCCAGATGAGGTATTGATTGACACCACTCACAACGGGTATTGACAAAAGGTTGAAATAGAACCATACCTTCCTTATGGCTCTCATTGTAGTATGTTTGACTATTGTTCTACTATTTGTTATCGCTTGCATCCTCATCTAAGGCCAAATATCGCTAAAGATCAGCCACCTACCGTCACTGCTGAGAATGTGCAACCTGATCCTCTTTCCAACACCGCAGTTCCAGATAAAGAATACCATACTACAAGTACAGATCTAAATGTGCTTATATCACTCACTATTATTGAAGAAGACTCACTTGTCAAGACACACGAGAGTGATCCTTCAATCCGATAAAATATTAGCTGGTACAACAAGTAGTTGCTTCTAATGTTCAACAACCTACACATATCCAACACACTTTAGACCAACCCAATGATCATGCGACGAAGGCGCGAGTCAATTTTTGGATGAGGAATGACAGGTCTATTTCAGGAGGAAGAAGAAGAATGGAGTCCGACTCGAGCTCGGGAATTTATTGGATGATACATTGGTTACTACTGGCAATGACACTTATCTTACCAATTTATTAGTTGGCTCATTCCTTAGAAGTAGAGGCAGAGACAAGACAAAATTGGGTTGCTCTCTAGCTACCTGATACTCCTTATTTTACACTTTTTTGATATTTTCTTTAGGTTTCTTATGTTTTTTTTCTATATTTTCTTTTTTTGGAACAATTTAATGTGGTGGTTATCGTGTGAGCAAGGAGCATGTTTGGGCCCTCCTACACAATCTATCTGTATCCTACNATGCAGCTGCCCTCACGGGTGTCCACGCCTCAGGTACACTTAAATCGTACTCTTTTCCTTCTTCGTTTGAGTGGGAGGAGGACATCAAAAAACCTGGTAGGAAGAATTGGAAGCCTGCCATCTTTTTTACAGAAGCTGAAAGTAGTCAACTTGCTTTCTCCTGTCATCTGAATTTGGTTGAGAAATTTCTATATGATCATCCCAAAATGGAGCTTATTCGTAAGGAATTTGAACTTATGTATCTTGTTGAGGAGTGAAAAATTGGACTATTAGATGGAAGATATATTGTTATTCAAATTAATAATGAAGAAGATTACACACGCTTATTTGCTAGAAGGATAATCTTGATTGTTAACAGAACAATGAAGATTTTAAAATGGTCTGTGAATTTTGACCCACAGACAGAACCACCAATCATTCCGGTTTGAATTCGCCTTCCTGGTCTGAAATTTCATTATTTTTCTCAAAAAATGTTTTATTCTATTGTCTCAGCTTATGGTAAGCCACTCAAGTCTGACATTCCTACTTTTAATATTTCTCGTCCATCTGAAGCCAGAGTACTTGTTGAAAAAAACAGTACTTCTTCCGTTTCTGAGAAAATTTGGTTGGGCACACAACATCATGGATATTGGCAGAAGATAAAGATTGAACATTTTCCTTCGTATTGTTCGAACTATCGTATGTTCTGCCACTATAGTTCTCAATGTCATCATCTATATCCCCACATCAGACAAAAAAAGTACAGTGCTCCGCTAGAGGCAGTGAACCTCTTGATCAACTTCAAGTTATTGACACCATCGATCATCAAAACAATACACTTGAAGACATCACTATTCCCGCATACAATATGTCAACCATTCAGTCTGCATATATTGTTGTAGCTCCCTCGTCTTTGGAACATCCTATTGCGGAGGCGAGGGAGATTCTTCAGACTCTGCCTGCTCTAAAACGTTTCACTGATATTACAGGTGAAAGAGTCTGATTTTCATATTGGCAAATCCTGCAATGTTCTTCAATCTTTCCACGATGCTCTTGAAGGTGGTGGTGATCACACTTTCATTAAAAAACTTGGCAAAAAAAAGGGAAATTGACGCTCCTCAATCACTTATTTTCACTGAAGTTGAAACCAGAACTCTCGCGTCCTCTTGGCGTTTTGCTCTAGTGGGGAAATTCCTTTATGGTTACCCAAAATTGGAGATCATACGAAAAGAGTTTAATGCTATAAAGCTATTGGGCAATTGGAATATTGGCTTACTTGATGGTCGGCATATACTTATTCAGTTATCTCACAATGCCGATTACACTCGCATTTTTTTCTCAAAAAGTTATCAAGATCGAAAACAGTTTTATGAAAATTCTGAAGTGGACTGTCAATTTTGATCCAAAAGCGGAATCTCCTATCGTTCATGTTTGGATAAAGTTTCCGGGGTTAAAACTACATCTGTTAAACTTGGAAGTTTTCTATTCTTTATCAACTGCTTACGGTAAGTCTCTCAAGGTTGATAGTTCTACGCTTGCTGTCACCAGACACTTTGTGACTTGTGTGTTAGTTGAGAAAGATATCACTCAACCAGCTCCAGATGTGGTATGAATTGACACCACTCACAACGGGTATTGTCAAAATGTTGAAATAGAACCATACCTTCCTTATTGCTCTCATTGTAGTATGTTGGACTACTGTTCTACTATTNGTTCTATGCTTACTGTCACCAGATACTCTGTGACTTGTGTATTAGTTGAGAAAGATATCACTCAACCAGCTCCAGATGAGGTATGGATTGACACCACTCACAACGGGTATTGACAAAATGTTGAAATAGAACCATACCTTCCTTATTGCTCTCATTGTAGTATGTTGGACTACTGTTCTACTATTTGTTATCGCTTGCATCCTCATCTAAGGCCAAATATTGCTAAAGATCAGCCACCTACCGTCATTGTTGAGAATGTGCAACCTGATCCTCTTTCCAACACCGAATTCCAGATAAAGAACACCATACTATAAGTACAGATCTAAATTTGCTTGTATCACTCACTATTATTGAAGAAGACTCACTTACTTGTCAAGACACATGAGAGTGATCCTTCAATCCGATAAAATATCAGCTGGTACAACAAGTAGTTGCTTCTAATGTTCAACAACCTANCGGCCAAATATTGCTAAAGATCAGCCACCTGCCGTCACTGTTGAGAATGTGCAACCTGATCCTCTTTCCAACACCGCAGTTCCAGATAAAGAAAACCATACTACAAGTACAGATCTAAATTTGCTTATATCACTCACTATTATTGAAGAAGACTCACTTACTTGTCAAGACACACGAGAGTGATCCTTCAATCCGATAAAATATCAGCTGGTACAACAAGTAGTTGCTTCTAATGTTCAACAACCTACACATATCCGACACACTTTAGACCAACCCAATGATCATGCGACGAAGGTGCGAGCCAATCTTTGGATGAGGAATGACAGGTCTATTTCAGGAGGAAGAAGAAGAATGGAGTTCGACTCGAGCTCGGGAATTTATTGGATGATACATTGTTGGCGCTTAAAAGGGGAAAAGTTAATGTTTGGGGGTCGCCCGTAAGAAGCTGTTGGTCGCCGGAATCGAAATCTCGTCGCCCGNGCCACACACGCGAAACTCCAAAAGAGGACGGAAATAGGTCGAACTAAAACGAGGCGGGCACCAAGGTGCTAAGATAGTCGCAGGAAGACCCCTAAGGCTAGATCTTAATTCCTACGAGAAATACTAGACCTCACGAAAATTGAGGTCAACAACATTGGTTACTACTGACAATGACACTTATCTTACCAATTTATTAGTTGGCTCCTTCCCTAGAAGTAGAGGCAGAGACAAGACAAAATTGGGTCGCTCTCTAGCTACCTGATACTCCGTATTTTACACTTTTTGATATTTTCTTTAGGTCTCTTATGTTTTTTTCTATATTATCTTTTTTTGGAACCATTTAATGTGGTGGTTATCGTGTGAGCAAGGAGTATGTTTGGGCCCTCCTACACAATCTATCTGTATCCTACTTTCTATTTAATATATTGGCCTTTGGGCTTTCTAAAAAAAAATAAAAATAAAATAATATATATATATATATATATATATAGATCTATGCCTCCATCAAACTTTGTCAGATCCACTTTGATGTTGAAGTCATTGTGTCCACCATATGCAGGCTCCTCTCTTGGCCTCCTCTAGTATTGAATTTCGAATTGGTGCAGTTGGCATTCCTCGTTGCTGATATCTTCTCTGTGTAACATATTCAAATTTTCATTCCTATTGCCTCTTCAACTCTCTCGATCACACCCGAGGGTAATCTCCTCCAAGGATCCATCATCCATCTCCTCTAATCTATGATGTAGATGACGAAGCCCTGTTTTTTTTCATCCCGGGTGAGATCTGGTAGGCATCTTCTCGGGGACATGGTGAAGGTTTGGGATTTGCGGAAGAAAAGGAAAATAATAAAAGAAAAAAAAAAGAAAGGAAGAAGAAAGGAAAAAAAGGATAGATCGAAAAGATAGGAAGAAAAAAAAGAGTGAGGGAAACAAAAAAAAGTAAAGGGAGGGAGAAGGAAAAAGAGATTGGCGGAAATGATTAAAAATGAAGGCAGGACCAAGGACTTACAATTATCTACGAGCAATAAAAAAAAACATTTCGAAGGCTTTATATAATATGGGTTCTTAATTAGTTACGCATAAAGAGAAAAATTATTAGAAAGTTGACATTGGTACAATTTATTCAACCTAGTTTACCCAACAATCTAGGCGAATGCAAAATTATCATTAAAACAGTGCCCTGCACTCTTTCATTTCAAACCCCATAATATATCCTAAAGTAAGCTTTATTAATATCTAAATCTATGGTTATCAGGATTAAATACAAAAAATATTTGTATCTAATTACAATTTCAACTGACCAAATCTAACGTAAATATTATATACTGGAGAAGAACAAGTCTAATAAACATTTCATGAAACTAAATTTATCTTGCCCGCATGCATGAAGAAGGCAATTGATAAAATCAGAATTCCAAGGATAATGAAGAAGCCAAGACGATGAAGGATCACTATTGAAGGAGAAGGGCAAGAGGAAGGCTTGTCAATGGCAACAATTTTTTTTTTTTTTTTGTGGAATCCTGTAGAGAATTTTATTAATACCAAAATAAGGATATAACAGCTGGCTGGAGGTTTCCAATTGCACCTGAAATACAACAGACATATGAAAACCTATGGAAACTGTGTTGATGGCAACTTTTGATTGAGGAAGGAGAAGAAGAAAGCGAAGAGGGGGCTTCTCTGTCGACAACTTCATTACGAAGGGGGAGCACTTGATCTACCATCTACAGGTTAGAGCAAGGAGAATAGCGGCTGACCTAGCCAAACTGATTTATTTTTTCAGTGAAGATTACNGAAAACCTATGGAAACTGTGTTGATGGCAACTTTTGATTGAGGAAGGAGAAGAAGAAAGGGAAGAGGGGGCTTCTCTGTCGACAACTTCATTACGAAGGGGGAGCACTTGATCTAGCATCTACAGGTTAGAGCAAGGAGAATAGCGGCTGACCTAGCCAAACTGATTTATTTTTTCAGTGAAGATTACTGCTTAAGGAAGTACAATCAGGTGAATCGTGCCAGAAAGAGGGCTTGGCTTGGGATTTTCGTGTGAAACAAAGCGGACTTCACTGATCTAAGGGTAGTTAAGTTGGCCCAAATTTGGTTTGGTTATTACATTTTAAATCCACATATTGATCCTTTAAACTCTTAATATTATGATTTTTATCTTAGTATTCTAAAACATTAGGAAACATGCCTATATTTTTCTCATTTTCATCATAAATTGTTGTTAAGATTGGAGTCTAATATCTAATTATCCAAAATAGATGCGCTTTTTACATAGTTCTAAATGGTGGTTATTACAAAGTTCAATATACTGGACGCTATAAAAATCCTAAATGAAGGCTATTATAAAGTCTTAAATGGAGGCCACTATAATGTTCCAAATATAGACTACCTGTCGGCCGTTTTAATTTTGATCTTGAAAAATATATGAAAAATATAAAAATAGTTTTGATATGAATATGATTTTTGAAAGTAACATTTTGATTTAAAAATAGGTGAGACCAAACGAGTCTTACATTTTGAATAATTTTGGTGACTAAGCAAGATACCACAAATAATATACTTATCCCGAAGAATAAACATATCATTTGTAGTAGACTCAATCACCTAAACTAAAGAATTTGTGACATCCGTTTGGTCTGCGAAAAATTTTATATGAGGCCAACAAGTTCCCCTACCTAATATAAATATTAGATAGAGTTTATTTTACCTGGGTTACAAGTTCTCTATAGAGGCAAACCCCTATAGTTAATTACATCTTAAATGACTTGGGTCACTTAAGAAAACTCTCGATTAAGATCAGTAGTTTTGCCTTCAAGATTTCAAAGTTTAGGTTTCCAAGATTGGACATGGAAAAATCAAATGGGAGTGGCTCAAACAGGAACAATTATTTGCGGGAATCCAAAGGAATGAAGAGTAGGTGATATCACAGATCCAGAGAAAACCCCGGTGACTTCCCAACTATCAACTGTTTGGCTTTATATCTTTGAAATGATGTTATTTAATGTTTAATCCTGCAATTTATCTAGAATTCAGGATTTATATTCGCACGATATCTGATCGTGCAAATAGCCTAAAAAGATAGGAGTATTTACACCGTACCGCATGGTA